>JADGMU010001247.1:0-132993 GCA_016920895.1 Vaccinium myrtillus | reverse complement strand
GTTTAAGTCCTTAGTCGATCGTGTGCACGTGTTTTATCTCTCACTTATGCATGATTAATAATGATGTTGCTTATTTTGTGAAATCATATTTGGACATATTGTGCATAGTGCGGTTATTTCTTGATTAAGCGTTAACTTTGATTGGCACGTGGAAACCAGTTGTTCGGTTCCACGCATCTCGCCAAGCGCTTATATGGGATGTTGAGTGATCTAGTGAGTTGTGTAACGCGATTATTTTTGTAGGGGTATTTATTCGCGCATGTGGCGCTATGCTAACCGTGTTCAATTTTCTGTCAAAGCATGCATGCATTTGAGTTACAGACATATTAGGAGGCGAATATCTATCGCTATGATTGATTATTTCTACAGGTGTCATAACCCCCGTACCCCCGTTGGTTTTTCTAGTTTCCTTTCATTGGTTGTATTTCGTTCGTTCCTAGGGACTAGCAGCGCTCAAGTTGGGGGGTGTGATAGGCGCGTAATATCACAGATATAAGCGCCTAAGTAGGGCGAATTAGCGCATTAGAGGCGCGTTTTATTTCATTTTCCACTTGATGCGGTGTATCTTTTGGTTGGTCTTTGTATGTCTTGATTTGCAGGAAACAGGACAAAAGAGCACGTAAAGCGGCAACAAGGCAACCGGGCATTGTCCTCCCTGGGGTATGCCCCTTGTAGGCTGTATATTCGTTTAGCCCCTTTTATTTTAAAGCTGATTTATCTATAAAAAAAAAAAAAAAGGCAACCGGGCATGTTGGGAACCGGTGGGACCCAAGCAAGGACTAGCAAACAAGCCAAAAGCATTTTAGAGGAGCCGGTATCGATACAGGGATTGTTCTGTATCGATACCGTGGGCATCATACGCGAACAGAATGTCTGGGTATCGATACAGGACTTCTCCTGTATCGATACCGAGGGTCTTAAAACTGCCGTTTGACTTTGCCACGTGTGTTGACTTCGAGGGACATAAATACCTCGTTTTGAGGCCGAATTAGGGTTCGAAACTTTGCTTAGTTTTTCTTCCGTTTAAGCAGCCGTTTTTCCTTTGGAGATTCTACTTTCCGGAGACTTTTCCATTGAAGTTTTGAAGTTTTGTTCATAGATTCTCGCATTGCTTCGGTTACTTTCGGTTTTCTTTACATTAATCTCAGTTCGCGGGAGTTTGTCCGTGTTCTGAGATTCGAATCTTTGTTTTTTTATTCATATTCAATATAATCGCATGTGTTATTTAAGAATTATGTTATCTGTTCTGTTCAATATGAGTGAGTAGATTCATAAGTATGGTCGCGGGGTGATTAACACGCCGTGGCCAGGAGTGGATTTGTTCTTGCTCCGATTTTTACAATCAATAATGAAAAAGCAAATTTAGGTTATTAAAGAGCTTCCGTTGGACGAATCCGAGCTTCGTTGGAGCCCATGTAACGCGAGGAACGGGGGACCAAAACTTGTTCTTCGCTGTACATGGGTAACGGCGACTGCGAGGATTCGCATCCTTCGGGGTAACCTTTTCTCTCTAAAATCAAACGTTTTCTTGGAAACAACGAATGGAGCAGGAAATATCCGGACCTGGTCACCGTGTTATGAACCCTACGACCGTACTTTCTTTTAATTAATTTAAGTATAACCAAATTCTCTTAGTTTAGGTAATTTTCCAATCAACTCATAAAGGGTGGCTACCTAAGAGCCGTATTAAACTTAGCAACCCGAGTTTTTAGTAAGCACTTTCCACCGTCTCTGTGGATTCGATTCCGGTCTTACCGGGTATTGTGCTACACCGGTCTCCGCCCTACGCTTGGGGCAAACCATTAATTTAGGTCTAGGATTTCGGTCAAGCAATTGCAAGGAATAATAATATTTTGCAGAATATTTTTTAATGATATTGTATACAATAATCAATCTAATAAAATGCATAAAAAGATGATAATAAACAATAAAAATGCGACAACAAAATGTTAAATCGAATTTAACAAAATTAATTTTGAATTGCATATAAATAATAATATTTTGCAGAATATTTTTTAATAAAATTGTATGCAATAATCAAGCTAATAAAAAACATAAAATGATGATAATAAAAAGTAAAAATGCGACAAAATAATGTTTTATCGAAATTAACAAAATTAATATTGAATTGCAAGGAATAATAATATTTTGCTGAATATTTTTTAATGAAATTATATGCAATAATCAATCTAATAAAATGCATAAAATGATGATAATAAATAGTAAAAATGCGTCAAAATAATGTTAAATCAAAATTAACAAAATTAATTTTGAATTGCAAGGAATAATAATATTTTGCTGAATATTTTTTAATGAAATTGTATGCAATAATCAATCTAATAAAATGCATAAAATGATGATAATATATAGTAAAAATGCGTCAAAATAATGTTAAATCAAAATTAACAAAATTAATTTTGAATTGCAAGGAATAATAATATTTTGCTAAATTTTTTTTAATGAAATTGTATAACAATAATCAAGCTAACAACATGATGATAATAAACAGTAAAAATGCGACAAAATAATGCTAAATCGAAATTAACAAAATTAATTTTTAATTGCATATAAATAATAATATTTTGCTGAATATTTTTTAATGAAATTGTATGCAATAATCAATCTAATAAAATGCATAAAACGATGATGATAAACAGTAAAAATGCGACAAAATAATGTTAAATCGAAATTAAAAAAATTAATTTTGAAATGCATATAAATAATAATATTTTGCTAAATATTTTTTAATCAAATTGTATGCAATAATCAAGCTAATAAAATGCATAAAATGATAATAATAAACAATAAACATGAGACAAAATAATGTTAAATCGAAATTAACAAAATTAATTTTGAATTGCAAGGAATAATAATATTTTGCTGATTACTTTTTAATGAAATTGTATGCAACAATCAAGCTAATAAAATGCATAAAATGATGATAACAAACAGTAAAAATGCGTCAAAATAATGTTAAATTGAAATTAACAAAATTAATTTTGAATTGCAAGGATTAATAATATTTTGCTGAATATTTTTTAATGAAATTGTATGCAATAATCAAGCTAAAAAAATGCATAAAATGATGATAATAAATAGTAAAAATGCGTCAAAATAATGTTAAATCGAAATTAACAAAATTAATATTGAATTTCAAGGAATAATAATATTTTGCTGAAATTTTTTAAGGAAATTGTATGCAATAATCAAGCTAATAAAATGCATAAAATGATGATAATAAACAGTAAAATGCGACAAAATAATGCTAAATCGAAATTAACAAAATTAATTTTGAATTGCAATGAATAATAATATTTTGCTGAATATTTTTTAATGAAATTTTATGCAATAATCAAGCTAATAAAATGCATAAAATGATGATAATAAACCGTAAAAATTTGTCAAAATAATGTTTAATCGAAATTAACAAAAATAATTTTGAATTGCAAGGAATAATAATATTTTGCTGAATATTTTTTAATGAAATTGTAAATAATAATCAAGCTCATAAAATGCATAAAATGATGATAATAAACAGTAAAAATGGGTCAAAATAACGTTGAATCGAAATTAACAAAATTAATTTTGAATTTCAAGGAATAATAATATTTTGCTGAATATTTTTTAATGAAATTGTATGCAATAATAAAGCTAAAAAAATGCATAAAATGATGATAATAAACAGTAAAAATGCGACAAAATAATGCTTAATCGAAATTAACAAAATTAATTTTGAATTTCATATAAATAATAATATTTTGCTGAATATTTTTTAATGAAATTGTATGCAATAATCAATCTAATAAAATGCATAAAATGATGATAATAAACTGAAAAATGCGACAAAATAATGTTAAATCGAAATTAACAAAATTAATTTTGAATTGCAAGGAATAATAATATTTTACTGAATATTTTTTAATGAAATTGTATACAATAATCAAGCTAATAAAATGCATAAAATGATGATAATAAACCGTAAAAATGCGACAAAATAATGCTAAATCAAAATTAACAAAATTAATTTTGAATTGCATATAAATAATAATATTTTGCTGAATATTTTTTAATGAAATTGTATGCAATAATCAATCTAATAAAATATATAAAATGATGATAACAAACAGTAAAAATGCGACAAAATAATGTTAAATCGAAATTTAATAAATTAATTTTGAATTGCATATAAATAATAATATTTTGCTAAATATTTTTTAATCAAATTCTACGCAATAATCAAGCTAATAAAAATCATAAAATGATGATAATAAACAGTAAAAATGCGTCAAAATAATGCAAAATCGAAATTAGCAAAATTAATTTTGAATTACAAGGAATAATAATATTTTGCTGAATATTTTTTAATCAAATTGTATACAATAATCAAGCTAATAAAATGCAAAAAATGATGATAATAAACAGTAAAAATGCGACAAAATAATGCTAAATCGAAATTAACAAAATTAATTTTGAATTTCATATAAATAATAATATTTTGCTGAATATTTTTTAATGAAATTGTATGCAATAATCAATCTAACAAAATGCATAAAATGATGATAATAAACAGTAAAAATGCGACAAAATAATGTTAAATCGAAATTAAAAAAATTAATTTTGAATTGCATATAAATAATAATATTTTGCTAAATATTTTTTAATCAAATTGTATGCTATTAAGCTAATAAAATGCATAAAATGATGATAATAAATAGTAAAAATGCGTCAAAATAATGATAAATCGAAATTAACAAAATTAATTTTGAATTGCAAGGAATAATAATATTTTGCTGAATATTTTTTAATGAAATTGTATGCAATAATCAAGCTAATAAAATGCATAAAATGATGATAATAAACAGTAAAAATGCGACAAAATAATGCTAATTCGAAATTAACAAAATTAATTTTGAATTGCAAAGAGTAATAATATTTTGCTGAATATTTTTTAATGAAATTTTATGCAATAATCAAGCTACTAAAATGCATAAAATGATGATAATAAACAGTAAAAATGTGACAAAATAATGTTTAATCGAAATTTACAAAATTAATTTTGAATTGCAAGGAATAATAATATTTTGCTGAATATTTTTTAATGAAATTGTAAATAATAATCAAGCTCATAAAATGCATAAAACGATGATAATAAACAGTAAAAATGCGTCAAAATAACGTTAAATCGAAATTAACAAAATTAATTTTGAATTTCAAGGAATAATAATATTTTGATGAATATTTTGTAATGAAATTGTATGCAATAATAAAGCTAAAAAAATGCATAAAATGATGATGATAAACAGAAAAATGCGACAAAATAATGCTAAATCGAAATTAGCAAAATTAATTTTTAATTGCATATAAATAATAATATTTTGCTGAATATTTTTTAATGAAATTGTATGCAATAATCAATCTAATAAAATGCATAAAATGATGATAATAAACAGTAAAAATGCGACAAAATAATGTTAAATCGAATTTAAAAAAATTAATTTTGAAATGCATATAAATAATAATATTTTGCTAAATATTTTTTAATCAAATTGTATGCAATAATCAAGCTAATAAAATGCATAAAATGATGATAAAAATAGTAAAAATGCGTCAAAATAATGTTAAATCGAAATTAACAAAATTAATTTTGAATTTCAAGGAATAATAATATTTTGCTGAATATTTTTTAAGGAAATTGTATGCAATAATCAAGCTAATAAAATGCATAAAATGATGATAATAAACAGTAAAAATGCGACAAAATATTGCTAAATCGAAATTGACAAAATTAATTTTGAATTGCAAAGAATAATAATATTTTGCTGAATATTTTTTAATGAAATTGTATGCAATAATCAAGCTAATAAAATGCATAAAATGAGGATAATAAACAGTAAAAATGTGACAAAATAATGTTTAATCGAAATTAACAAAATTAATTTTGAATTGCAAGGAATAATAATATTTTGCTGAATATTTGTTAATGAAATTGTATACAATAATAAAGCTAAAAAATGCATAAAATGATGATCATAAACAGAAAAAATGCGACAAAATTAATTTTAAATTGCATACAAATAATAATATTTTGCAGAAATGTTTTTTAATAAAATTATATGCAATAATCAAGCAAATAAAATGCATAAAATGATGATAATAAACAGTAAAAATGTGACAAAATAATGTTTAATCGAAATTAACAAAATTAATTTTGAATTGCAAGGAATAATAATATTTTGCTGAATATTTTTTAATGAAATTGTATGCAATAATCAAGCTAATAAAATTCATAAAATGATGATAATAAACAGAAAAAATGCGACAAAATAATGCTAAATTGAAATTAACAAAATTAATTTTGAATTGCATATAAATAATAATATTTTGCTGAATATTTTTTAATGAAATTGTATGCAATAATCAAGCTAATAAAATGCATAAAATGATTATAATAAACAGTAAAAATATGTCAAAATAATGTTAAATCGAACTTAAAAAAATTAATTTTGAATTGCATACAAATAATAATATTTTGCAGAAATGTTTTTTAATAAAATTGTATGCAATAATCAAGCAAATAAAATGCATAAAATGATGATAATAAACAGTAAAAATGTGACAAAATAATGTTTAATCGAAATTAACAAAATTAATTTTGAATTGCAAGGAATAATAATATTTTGCTGAATATTTGTTAATGAAATTGTATACAATAATAAAGCTAAAAAATGCATAAAATGATGATCATAAACAGAAAAAATGCGACAAAATTAATTTTGAATTGCATACAAATAATAATATTTTGCATAAATGTTTTTTAATAAAATTATATGCAATAATCAAGCAAATAAAATGCATAAAATGATGATAATAAACAGTAAAAATGTGACAAAATAATGTTTAATCGAAATTAACAAAATTAATTTTGAATTGCAAAATAATAATATTTTGAATATTTTTAATGAAATTGTATGCAATAATCAATAATAAAATGCATAAAATGATGATAATAAATAGAAAAATATAATGCTAAATCGAAATTAACAAAATTAATTTTGAATTGCATATAAATAATAATATTTTGCTGAATATTTTTTAATGAAATTGTATGCAATAATCAAGCTAATAAAATGCATAAAATGGTTATAATAAACAGTAAAAATATGTAAAAATAATGTTAAATCGAACTTAAAAAAATTAATTTTGAATTGCATACAAATAATAATATTTTGCAGAAATGTTTTTTAATAAAATTGTATGCAATAATCAAGCAAATAAAATGCATAAAATGATGATAATAAACAGTAAAAATGTGACAAAATAATGTTTAATCGAAATTAACAAAATTAATTTTGAATTGCAAGGAATAATAATATTTTGCTGAATATTTTTTAATGAAATTGTATGCAATTTCAAAGCTAAAAAAAATGCATAAAATGATGATAATAAACAGTAAAAATGCGACAAAATAATACTAAATCGAAATTAACAAAATTAATTTTGAATTGCATATAAATAATAATATTTTGCTGAATATTTTTTAATGAAATTGTATGCAATAATCAATCTAATAAAATGCATAAAATGATGATAATAAACAGTAAAATTGCGTCAAAACAATGTTTAATAAAAAATAACAAAATTAATTTTGAATTGCAAAGAATAATAATATTTTGCAGAATATTTTTTATTAAAATTGTATGCAATAATAAAGCTAATAAAATGCATAAAAAGATGATAATAAACAATAAAAATACGACAAAAAAACGTTAAATCGAATTTAACAAAATTAATTTTTGAATTGCATATAAATAATAATATTTTGCTGAATATTTTTTAATGAAATTGTATGCAATAATCAAGCTAATATAAAGCATAAAATGATGATAATAAACAGTAAAAATGCGACAAAATAATGTTTTATCGAAATTAACAAAATTAATTTTTAATTGCAAGGAATTATAATATTTTGCTGAATATTTTTTAATGAAATTGTATACAATAATAAAGCTAAAAAAATGCATAAAATGATGAAAATAAACAGAAAAAATGCGACAAAATAATGCTAAATCGAAATTAACTAAATTAATTATGAATTGCATATAAATAATAATATTTTGCTGAATATTTTTTAATGAAATTGTATGCAATAATCAAGCTAATAAAATACATAAAATGATGATAATAAACAGTAAAAATCCGTCAAAATATTGTTATATCGAAATTAACAAAATTAATTTTGAATTGCAAGGAATAATAATATTTTGTTGAATATTTTTTAATGAAACTGTATAATAAAGTTAAAAAAATGCATGAAATGATGAAAATAAATAGAAAAAATGCGACAAAATAATGCTAAATCGAAATTAACAAAATTAATTTTGAATTGCATATAAATAATAATATTTTGCTGAATATTTTTTAATGAAATTGTATGCAATAATCAATCTAATAAAAAGCATAAAATGATGATAATAAATAGTAAAAATGCGTCAAAATAATGTTAAATCAAAATTAACAAAATTAATTTTGAATTGCAAGGAATAATAACATTTTGCTGAATATTTTTTAATGAAATTGTATGCAATAATCAATCTAATAAAATGCATAAAATGATGATAATAAATAGTAATAATGCGTCAAAATAATGTTAAATCAAATTTTAACAAAATTAATTTTGAATTGCAAGGAATAATAATATTTTGCTGAATATTTTTTAATGAAAATGTATAACAATAATCAAGCTAATAAAATGCATAAAATGACGATAATAAATAGTAAAAATGCGATAAAATAATGCTAAATCGAAATTAACAAAATTAATTTTTAATTGCATATAAATACTAATATTTTGCTGAATATTTTTTAATGAAATTGTATGCAATAATCAATCTAATAAAATGCATAAAATGATGATAATAAACAGTAAAAATGCGACAAAATAATGTTAAATCGAAATTAAAAAAAATAATTTTGAAATGCTTATAAATATTAATATTTTGCTAAATATTTTTTAATCAAATTGTATGAAATAATCAAGCTAATCAAATGCATAAAATGATGATAATAAACAATAAAAATGAGACAAAATAATGTTAAATCGAAATTAACATAATTAATTTTGAATTCCAAGGAATAATAATATTTTGCTGAATATTTTTTAATGAAATTGTATGCAATAATCAAGCTAATATAATGCATAAAATGATGATAATAAACAGTAAAAATGCGTCAAAATAATGTTAAATCGAAATTAACAAAATTAATTTTCAATTGCAAAGATTAATAATATTTTGATGAATATTTTTTAATGAAATTGTATGCAATAATCAAGCTAATAAAATGCATAAAATGATGATAATAAACAGTAAAAATGCGTCAAAATAACGTTAAATCGAAATTAAAATAATTAATGTTGAATTTCAAGGAATAATAATATTTTACTGAATATTTTTTAATGAAATTGTATGCAATAACAAAGCTAAAAAAATGCATAAAATGATGATAATAAACAGTAAAAATGCGACAAAATAATGCTAAATCGAAATTAACAATATTAATTTTGAATTGCATATAAATAATAATATTTTGCTGAATATTTTTTAATGAAATTGTATGCAATAATCAATCTAATAAAATGCATAAAATGATGATAATAAACAGTAAAATTGCGTCAAAACAATGTTTAATAAAAAATAACAAAATTAATTTTGAATTGCAAAGAATAATAATATTTTGCAGAATCTTTTTTATTAAAATTGTATGCAATAATAAAGCTAATAAAATGCATAAAAAGATGATAATAAACAATAAAAATACGACAAAAAAATGTTAAATCGAATTTCACAAAATTAATTTTGAATTGCATATAAATAATAATATTTTGCTGAATATTTTTTAATGAAATTGTATGCAATAATCAAGCTAATATAAAGCATAAAATGATGATAATAAACAGTAAAAATGCGACAAAATAATGTTTTATCGAAATTAAAAAAATTAATTTTTAATTGCAAGGAATTATAATATTTTGCTGAATATTTTTTAATGAAATTGTATACAATAATAAAGCTAAAAAAATGCATAAAATGATGATAATAAACTGAAAAATGCGACAAAATAATGTTAAATCGAAATTAATAAAAAATAATTTTTAATTTTGAATTGCATGGAATAATAATATTTTGCTGAATATTTTTTAATGAAATTGTATACAATAATCAAGCTAATAAAATGCATAAAATGATGATAATAAACAGTAAAAATGCGACAAAATAATGCTAAATTGAAATTAAAAAAATTAATTTTGAATTGCATATAAATAATAATATTTTGCTGAATATTTTTTAATGAAATTTTATGCAATAATCAATCTAATAAAATGCATAAAATGATGATAATAAACAGTAAAAATGCGACAAAATAATGTTAAATCGAAATTAAAAAAATTAATTTTGAATTGCATATAAATAATAATATTTTGCTAAATATTTTTTTATCAAATTGTACGCAATAATCAAGCTAATAAAATGCATAAAATGATGATAATAAAAAGTAAAAATGCGTCAAAATAATGTAAAATCGAAATTAACAAAATTAATTTTGAATTGCAACGAATAATAATATTTTGCTGAATATTTTTTAATGAAATTGTATACAATAATCAAGCTAATAAAATGCATAAAATGATGATAATAAACAAGAAAAATGCGCCAAAATAACGTTAAATCGAATTAAAAAATCTAATTTGAATTTCAAAGAATAATAATATTTTGCTGAATATTTTTTAATGAAATTGTAAGCAATAATAAAGCTAAAAAAATGCATAAAATGATGACAATAAACAAAGTAAAATGCAACAAAATAATGGTAAATCGAAATTAACAAAATTAATTTTGAATTGCATAAATAATATTTTGCTGAATATTTTTAATGAAATTGTATGCAATAATCAATCTAATAAAATGCATAAAATGATGATAACAAAATAAAAATGCGACAAAATAATACTAAATCGAAATTAACAAAATTAATTTTGAATTGCATATAAATAATAATATTTTGCTAAATTTTTTTAATCAAATTGTATGCAATAATCAAGCTAATAAAATGCATAAAATGATGATAATAAACAAAAAAAATGCGATAAAATAATACTTTAATCGAAATTAAAAAAATTAATTTTGAATTGCAAAGAATAATAATATTTTGCTGAATATTTTTTAATGAAATTGTATACAATAATAAAGCTAAAAAATGCATAAAATGATGATAATTGCTAAATAAAAATTGCATATAAATAATAATAAGCTAATATTTTTAAAATTGTATGCAATAAAATGATAATAAAATGTGAAAAATAATGTTAATAAATTAACAAAATTAATTTTGAATTGCAAGGAATAATAATATTTTGCTGAATATTTTTAATGAAATTGCAACAATAATCAAATATAATAAAATGCATAAAATGATGATAATAAACAAAAAATGCGACAAAATAATGCTAAATCGAAATTAACAAAATTAATTTTGAATTGCATATAAATAATAATATTTTGCTAATATTTTTTATGAAATTGTATGCAAATAAAAAGCATAAAATGATGATAATAAATAGTAAAAATGCGTTTGTTAAATCAAAATTAACAAAATTAATTTTGAATTGCAAGGAATAATAATATTTTGCTGAATATTTTTTAATGAAATTGTATGCAATAATTAATCTAATAAAATGCATAAAATGATGATAATAAATAGTAATAATGCGTCAAAATAATGTTAAATCAAATTTTAACAAAATTAATTTTGAATTGCAAGGAATAATAATATTTTGCTGAATATTTTTTAATGAAAATGTATAACAATAATCAAGCTAATAAAATGCATAAAATGATGATAATAAATAGTAATAATGCGTCAAAATAATGTTAAATCAAATTTTAACAAAATTAATTTTGAATTGCAAGGAAAAATAATATTTTGCTGAATATTTTTTAATGAAAATGTATAACAATAATCAAGCTAATAAAATGCATAAAATGATGATAATAAATAGTAATAATGCGATAAAATAATGCTAAATCGAAATTAACAAAATTAATTTTTAATTGCATATAAATAATAATATTTTGCTGGATATTTTTTAATGTAAATGTATAACAATAATCAAGCTAATAAAATGCATAAAATGATGATAATAAATAGTAAAAATGCGATAAAATAATGCTAAATCGAAATTAACAAAATTAATTTTTAATTGCATATAAATAATAATATTTTGCTGAATATTTTTTTAATGAAATTGTATGCAATAATCAATCTAATAAAATGCATAAAATGATGATAATAAACAGTAAAAATGCGGCAAAATAATGTTAAATCGAAATTAAAAAAATTAATTTTGAAATGCTTATAAATATTAATATTTTGCTAAATATTTTTTAATCAAATTGTATGCAATAATCAAGCTAATCAAATGCATAAAATGATGATAATAAACAATAAAAATGAGACAAAATAATGTTAAATCGAAATTAACAAAATTAATTTTGAATTCCAAGGAATAATATTATTTTGCTGAATATTTTTTAATGAAATTGTATGTAATAATCAAGCTTATATAATGCATAAAATGATGATAATAAACAGTAAAAATGCGTCAAAATAATGTTAAATCGAAATTAACAAAATTAATTTACAATTGCAAAGATTAATAATATTTTCATGAATATTTTTTAATGAAATTGTATGCAATAATCAAGCTAATAAAATGCATAAAATGATTATAATAAAAAGTAAAAATACATCAAAATAATGTTAAATCGAAATTAAAAAAATTAATTTTGGATTGCATACAAATAATAATATTTTGCAGAATATTTTTTAATAAAATTGAATGCAATAATCAAGCTAATAAAAAGCATAAAATAATGATAATAAAAAGTAAAAATGCGACAAAATAATGTTTTATCGAAATTAACAAAATTAATTTTTAATTGCAAGGAATAATAATAATTTGCCGAATATTTTTTTAATGAAATTGTATGCAATAATCAATCTAATAAAATGCATAAAATGATGATAATAGATAGTAAAAATGCGTCAAAATAATGTTAAATCAAAATTAACAAAATTAATTTTGAATTGCAAGGAATAATAATATTTTGCTGAATATTTATAATGAAATTGTATAACAATAATCAAGCTAATAAAATGCATAAAATGATGATAATAAACAGTAAAAATGCGACAAAATAATGCTAAATCGAAATTAACAAAATTAATTTTTTATTGCATATAAATAATAATATTTTGCTGAATATTTTTTAATAAAATTGTATGCAATAATCAATCTAATAAAATGCATAAAATGATGATAATAAATATTAAAAAAGCGTCAAAATAATGTTAAATCAAAATTAACAAAATTAATTTTGAATTGCAAGAAATAATAATATTTTGCTGAATATTTTTTAATGAAATTCTATAACAATAATCAAGCTAATAAAATGCATAAAATGATGATAATAAACAGTAAAAATGCGACAAAATAATGCTAAATCGAAATTAACAAAATTAATTTTGAATTGCATATAAACAATAATATTTTGCTGAATATTTGTTAATGAAATTGTATGCAATAATCAATCTAATAAAATGCATAAAATGATGACAATAGATAGTAAAAATGCGTCAAAATAATGTTAAATCAAAATTAACAAAATTAATTTTGAATTGCAAGGAATAATAATATTTTGCTGAATATTTTTTAATGAAATTGTATAACATTAATCAAGTTAATAAAATGCATAAAATGATGATAATAAACAGTAAAAATGCGACAAAATAATGCTAAATCGAAATTAACAAAATTAATTTTTAATTGCATATAAATAATAATATTTTGCTGAATATTTTTTAATGAAATTGTATGCAATAATCAATCTAATAAAATGAATAAAATGATGATAATAAATAGTAAAAAAGCGTCAAAATAATGTTAAATCAAAATTAACAAAATTAATTTTGAATTGCAACGAATAATAATATTTTGCTCAATATTTTTTAATGAAATTGTATGCAATAATCAAGCTAATAAAATGCATACAATGATGATAATAAACTGTAAAAATGCGTCAAAATAATGTTAAATCGAAATTAACAAAATTAATTTTGAATTGCAAGGAATAATAATATTTTGCTGAATATTTTTTAATGAAATTGTATGCAATAATCAAGCTAATAAAATGCATAAAATGATGATAATAAACAGTAAAAATGCGTCAAAATAATGTTAAATCGAAATTAACAAAATTAATTTTGAATTTCAAGGATTAAAAATATTTTGCTGAATATTTTTCAAAGGAAATTGTATACAATAATCAAGCTAATAAAATGCATAAAATGATGATAATAAACTGTAAAAATGCGACAAAATAATGCTAAATCGAAATTAACAAAATTAATTTTTAATTGCATATAAATAATAATATTTTGCAGAAAATTTTTTAATCAAATTGTACGCAATAATCAAGCAAATAAAATGCATAAAATGATGATAATAAACAGTAAAAATGCGTCAAAATAATGTTAAATCGAAATTAACAAAATTAAATTTCAATTGCAATGAAAAGTAATATTTTGCTGAATATTTTTTAATGAAATTGTATGCAATAATCAATCTAATAAAATGCATAAAATGATGATAATAAACAGTAAAAATGAGTCAAAATAATGTAAAATCAAAATTAACAAAATTAATTTTGAATTGCAAGGAATAACAATATTTTGCAGAATATTTTTTAATGAAATTGTATCCAATAATCAATCTAATAAAATGCATAAAAAGATGATAATAAACATTAAAAATGAGACAAAAAATTGTTAAATCGAATTTAAGAAAATTAATTTTGAATTGCATATAAATAATAATATTTTGCAGAATATTTTTTAATAAAATTGTATGCAATAATCAAGCTAATAAAAAGCATAAAATGATGATAATAAAAAGTAAAAATGCGACAAAATAATGTTTTATCGAAATTAACGAAATTAATATTTAATTGCAAGGAATAATAATAATTTGCAGAATATTTTTTAATGAAATTGTATGCAATAATCAATCTAACAAAATGCATAAAATGATGATTATAGATAGTAAAAATGCGTCAAAATAATGTTAAATCAAAATTAACAAAATTAATTTTGAATTGCAAGGAATAATAATATTTTGCTCAATATTTTTTAATGAAATTGTACGCAAAAATCAAGCTAATAAAATGCATACAATGATGATAATAAACAGTAAAAATGCATCAAAATAATGTTAAATCGAAATTAACAAAATTAATTTTGAATTTCAAGGAATAATAATATTTTGATGAATATTTTTTAAGGAAATTTTATGCAATAATCAAGCTAATAAAATGCATAAAATGATGATAATAAACCGTAAAAATGTGACAAAATAATACTTAATCGAAATTAACAAAATTAATTTTGAATTGAATATAAATAATAATATTTTGCTGAATATGTTTTAATGAAATTGTATGCAATAATCAATCTAATAAAATGCATAAAATGATGATAATAAACAGTAAAAATGCGACAAAATAATGTTAAATCGAAATTAAAAAAATTAATTTTGAATTGCATATAAATAATAATATTTTGCTAAATATTTTTTAATCAAATTGTACGCAATAATCAAGCTAATAAAATGCATAAAATGATGATAATAAACAGTAAAAATGCGTCAAAATAATGATAAATCGAAATTAACAAAATTAATATTGAATTGCAATGAATAATAATATTTTGCTGAATATTGTTTAATGAAATTGTATGCAATAATCAAGCTAATAAAATGCATAAAATGATGATAATAAACAGTAAAAATGCGTCAAAATAATGTTAAATCGAAATTAACAAAATTAAATTTTAATTGAAGGAATAATAATATTTTGCTGAATATTTTTTAATGAAATTGTGTGCGATAATCAAGCTAATAAAATGCATAAAATGATGATAATAAACTTTAAAAATGCGACAAAATAATGTTAAATCGAATTTAACAAAATTAATTTTGAATTGCCTATATAAATAATAATATTTTGCAGAATAGTTTTTAATAAAATTGTATGCAATAATCAAGCTAATAAAAAGCATAAAATTATTATAATAAAAAGTAAAAATGCGACAAAATAATGTTTTATCGAAATTATGAAAATTATATTTGAATTGCAAGGAATAATAATAGTTTGCTGAATATTTTTTAACGAAATTGTATGCAATAATCAAGCTAATAAAATGCATAAAAAGATGATAATAAACAATAAAAATGCGACAAAAAAATGTTAAATCGAATTTAACAAAATTAATTTTGAATTGCAAGGAATAATAATGTTTTGCAGAATATTTTTTATTGAAATTGTATGCAATAATCAAGCTAATAAAATGCATACAATGATGATACTAAACAGTAAAAATTCGACAAAATAATGTTAAATCGAAATTAACAAAATTTATTTTGAATTGCATATATATAATAATATTTTGCTGAATATTTGTTACTGAAATTGTATGCAATAATCAAGCTACTAAAATGCAAGAAATGATGATAATAAACTGAAAAATGCGACAAAATAATGTTAAATCGAAATTAATAAAAATTAATTTTGAATTGCATGGAATAATAATATTTTGCTGAATATTTTTTAATGAAATTGTATACAATAATCAAGCTAATAAAATGCATAAAATGATGATAATAAACAGTAAAAATGCGACAAAATAATGCTAAATCGAAATTAAAAAAATTAATTTTGAATTGCATATAAATAATAATATTTTGCTGAATATTTTTTAATGAAATTTTATGCAATAATCAATCTAATAAAATGCATAAAATGATGATGATAAACAGTAAAAATGCGACAAAATAATGTTAAATCGAAATTAAAAAAATTAATTTTGAATTGCATATAAATAATAATATTTTGCTAAATATTTTTTTATCAAATTGTACGCAATAATCAAGCTAATAAAATGCATAAAATGATGATAATAAACAGTAAAAATGCGTCAAAATAATGTAAAATCGAAATTAACAAAATTAATTTTGAATTGCAACGAATAATAATATTTTGCTGAATATTTTTTAATGAAATTGTATACAATAATCAAGCTAATAAAATGCATAAAATGATGATAATAAACAGTAAAAATGCGCCAAAATAACGTTAAATCGAAATTAAAAAATCTAATTTGAATTTCAAAGAATAATAATATTTTGCTGAATATTTTTTAATGAAATTGTAAGCAATAATAAAGCTAAAAAATTGCATAAAATGATGACAATAAACAGTAAAAATGCAACAAAATAATGGTAAATCGAAATTAACAAAATTAATTTTGAATTGCATAAATAATATTTTGCTGAATATTTTTTAATGAAATTGTATGCAATAATCAATCTAATAAAATGCATAAAATGATGATAACAAACAGTAAAAATGCGACAAAATAATACTAAATCAAAATTAACAAAATTAATTTTGAATTGCATATAAATAATAATATTTTGCTAAATTTTTTTAATCAAATTGTATGCAATAATCAAGCTAATAAAATGCATAAAATGATGATAATAAACAGTAAAAATGCGATAAAATAATACTAAATCGAAATTAACAAAATTAATTTTGAATTGCAAAGAATAATAATATTTTGCTGAATATTTTTTAATGAAATTGTATGCAATAATCAAGCTAATAAAATGCATAAAATGATGATAATAAACAGTAAAAATGTGACAAAATAATGTTTGATCGAAATTAACAAAATTAATTTTGAATTGCAAGGAATAATAATATTTTGCTGAATATTTTTTAATGAAATTGTACAACAATAATCAAGCTAATAAAATGCATAAAATGATGATAATAAACAGTAAAAATGCGACAAAATAATGCTAAATCGAAATTAACAAAATTAATTTTTAATTGCATATAAATAATAATATTTTGCTGAATATTTTTTAATGAAATTGTATGCAATAATCAATTGCTTGACCGAAATCCTAGACCTAAATTAATGGGTTGCCCCAAGCGTAGGGCTGAGACCGGTGTAGCACAATACCCGGTAAGACCGGAATCGAATCCACAGAGAAGGTGGAGAGTGCTTACTAAAAACTCGGGTTGTAAAGTTTAACACGGCTCTTAGGTAGCCACCCTTTGTGATTTGATGAGAAAATTAACTAAACTAAGAGAATTTGGTTTTGCTTAAACTATTTAAAAGAAAGTACGGTCGTAGGGTTCATAACACCAGTGACCAGGTCCGGATATTTCCTACTCCATTCGGTGTTCCAAAGAAAACATTTGATTTTAGAGAGAAAAAGATACCCCGAAAGATGTGAATCCTCGCGGTCGCCATTACCCATGTACAGCGAAGAACAAGTTTTGGTCCCCCGTTCCCCGCGTTACATGGGCTCCGACAAAGCTCGGATTCGTCCAACGGAAGTTCTTTAATAACCTAAAATTGTTTTTTCCGTTATTGATTTTGAAAATAGGAGCAAGAACAAATCCAGCCCTGGCCACGGCGTGTTAATCACCCCGCGACCATACCTATGGGACTACTCACTCATATCAACTTGAACGAATAAGAAAATTCTGAAATAACACATGCTAATATACTTAAATATGAATTAAAACAAGGATTCGAGATCAAATCACGGACAAACTCCCGTGAACTGAGATTAATGTAAATAAAACAGAAAGTTACCGAAGCAATACGTGAATCCTCGAACAAAACTTCAAAACTTCAATGAAAAAGGTCTCCAAAAGTCGAATCTCCAAAAGTAAACAATCGGCTGCTAATTGGAAGAAAAATAATCAAAGTTCGAACCCTAATTCGGAACAAAAACGGAGTATTTATGTCTTTCCCGAAGTCAAAACACGTGGCAAAGTCAAACGGCCAATTTTAGGGCCCTCGGTATCGATACAGGTGAAGTCTTGTATCGATACCCGTAGCTTCTGTTCGCTCAATGTTGCCTAGGTATCGATACAGGGGAATCCATGTATCGATACCGAGCCCTTTAAAATGCTTTTTCACTTGCTTGCTCGTCCTTCCTTGGGTCCCACCGGTTCCCAACATGCCCGATTGCCTTGTGTTCGCTTTGCGTGCTCTTTCGGCCTGTTTCCTACAAATCAAAACATAACAAGACCAACCAAAAGATAACACCGCATCAAGTGGAAAATGGAATAAATCGCGCCTCTAATGCGCTAATTCGCCCTACTTATGCGCTTATATCTGTGACACTGCGCGCCTATCACACCCTCCAACTTGAGCGTTGCTAGTCCCGAGCAACGAAAAGAATAAAACAAAAAAATAAAAGGATAGATCTTTTAAACCTCCAGGCGGCCCCGGTAGGACGAGTGAAGTCTCGTGAGGGTTTTCAGCAGTGATAACCCACAAAACACAAAAGACTCGGACATTTGAATGCAACTCAACCCAATCAATAGCTTCTCGAAGCACTACAGTGACTGTTAGGCAAACCAAAGGCAAGACATTTCATCCATGGACAAAGTTAAACAAGTGAACTTCGCAGCAGACTTAGCACAAAAATTAATCCTCTCACCTACGATCGGATAAAGAATTTTCACATGGCATGCATGTATGGAAAAAACACATATAGAAATTCTCCCACCCTCGAGAATAGTTCACACACCGTTGATAGCCCAATAATTCTTTAAGCACACTCCTTCCCTTTTCTTTTTTTTTTTTCTTTGCGTGGTCGTGCACTGCCGGATCTCTCGGGCTTTCTAGTTGACTCTTTAGCGAGCTTTGGGTCAGTTATCCCCAAGCCAAACGGCCTTAGAGCACCAGGTTTTAAGCGACCCCTACGGACTTAATTGCTCAAGTCAAAAAGGCTTTATTGAGATCCACACCGACCACATTTAGCGATACTTTCACAAGGTCTATCCATCTTTTGACGCGAACAACGCGGTGGGAGCATACCTCGATTGTTCGGTTACTACTCAATGGACGCCCTGGATAAGCATTAACAATATAGCACACATAACTTGTTCTTCTTCTTCTTTTTTTTATTGGGGAAGGAGTTCCAAAGATTCCATTGAATAAGTTAACACATACAGAAATATCAAAGACATATGAACCAAACTCGAGAGTGGTGAATACTCAAGTGGAACAGTGTGTGTGTGAGCATGTTTTCCAACTGACCAAACGCTATCCGACTATAGATGATACAGGCTAACTAAGTGCTTCCTAAACATCATGTTCACGAGCTTAAGTCTATCCATGAAATCGTATCGAGACTCCGACTCGCACAACAACCATTATAGCGCTAATTAGCAGTCATCAACCAAGAATAGTTACACCCGCGCATCCAAATTCTTTTTTTTTTTTTTTTGAATTTTCAAGACTCTAAATTTAAATAAGACAAGTGACAAAGTAATCCCTCCCCCCAACTTGAATAAAGCAATGTCCTCATTGATTGCACAAACACTAAAAGATAAGGACATAAATAAAGAGAGAGGAAAGAGAGCACCTCGAACTAGCGAACAACACAAGATAGAAGTAAGTGGAGAAGCGACCCCCCAACTTAGACAAATCAACCTGCATGTGTTAGTCTGCAAGACACTAAACAAAAGAAAAACAAAAGAAGGAAAAGAAACGCTACTCAAGACTGTACAAAACATTGAAATCCACCACTTTCTTCACGTGAAAGGCACGGGTACTACTTTTCTCCCTAATTGTCTCACTTAAATTTGTGTAGAGAAGGTCATCATAACAATCCCGGGTAAGTCTTGACTCAACAGGTTAAATCACTCAAGGTTTTTCCTTAAAGAAATCAGAGCCAATCGTCTTTTATGACTATCCGAGATACGGCAATAAGATTGTTAGAAACCCAGATACACAAATTTAAGGCTAGAAATTAGGTGGCTATACCAGACCATTTAAAAAAACAAAAATCCCGAAACTTAAAAGAATATTTATTTATTTTTTTACGAAAATTAAAAACTGACACGAAAATACACAAATCGCCCTTACTAACCGGAGCTGGGCACACGATCCTTATTTTAATAGCGGTGTGCGAAGTTATACATACCCAAGTCAATGATGGGTACCCCTATCGCTAGGAGCCGGGTCCACACTCAATTAAGAGCATGGTACGCGTGAGCTACCCGTGAGAAACGTAGCTCGAAAGCTACTCAGCGGGGTCGTCCGTGTAAACTGGATCGACCAACTCCTGATCTGGCTCTCCTACATCGGCAAACTCCAAATATGGCTTAAGACGCTGACCATTGACTTTAAACACATGATTATCCTTAGGGTCATGACAATCTACGGCACCATTTGGATAGACTTTCACCACTAGGTAAGGACCATCCCACCGGGATCTCAATTTGCCTGGGTCCCACATCACACCACATGCGTCCCCAATATCATCAACATTTAACATCGCCACTAGACTCCCAACCTCTGGGGAGTCCAAACACGACGCCTTCTCGGCGGTCAACGCAATCTCTAAAGGATCTTGGTACAACACACCTTCGACATGCTCTTGGACGAGTGTGTCGATCAAGCTCACCTCATACACATCCTCATCATCCTTGACTCGGTTGTCCACATTGAAAACATTCACCTCCATCTTCAAGTCCCCAAATGATAATTGGACTTGTCCAGTTTCGCAATTCATTACAGCCCTGGAAGTGGCTAAAAATGGACGGCCGAGGATAATGGGAGTCTTCTCAAATACTTCCGGAATTGGACACGTGTCCAAAACAATAAAATCGACGGGAACAGAAACTCCCCAACTTGAATCAACACATCCTCCACTATCCCCTTAGGAATTCTCACACTCCGGTCAGCCAGCTGTAGCGTGACCGGTGTGGCTTTAAGATCACCTAAGCCTAATCTCAAGTATACCGAATATGGGAGCAAATTGACACTTGCTCCCAAATCCAGCAAGGCCTTCTCAAAACTCTGGCCAGCAATAGCTATAGGGATGGTGGGACAACCTGGATCTTTCCGCTTAATCGGAATATCAGCTTAGAGAATGGAGCTCACTTGCTCCGTCAGAAGCACGTTGCACTGACTTTTAGTTCTCCGTTTCGATGTGCACAGCTCTTTCAGCACCTTAGCAAACTGAGGAATAGCGTCAATGGCTTCCATTAAAGAGATAGGAAACTGAACCTTCTTGAACAACTCAAGAATATGGAAGTTCACATTGACGTTCGGCTTTGCCACCAAGCGATGGGGATATGGTGCAACGGGTGGCAAAGGAGTCGTGGGGGCCGCAGGTGTGGGCACCACCACCTCAGGTGACTCTGATTCTCTCTCTTCCTTAGTATACTTCCCCACGTCAGGGATAACTACTGGTGCAGTGACCAGCTACGGAGGTGGAACCGATTTTTGCTTCAAAGGAATAGTCTTATCGATCACCTTCCCACTTCTGAGAGTGGTGATCGCTTTTGCTTCCTCCGGACTGGGGTTCAAATTACTCGTGCCTGACCCATCTCCCAGATAATTAGTACCGACAGCATTGGCGTGAGGTTGAGAGGGGAAATTTTCCCCTCTCCTGTTGGGTTTGCCCAACTACTGCCTCAACTGAGTCAATTGGGACCTAATGTCCCCTATGGCTTGCTTAGTCTGCTCAGTAAAACTCAGTTGAGACTGCATGAGAGCCTTCAACATCTCATCAGTCTGCCTATCCCTAGTAGGATGATTTATGTCTGGGGGTGGTCCAGAAAATGAAGGACCGAACCCTTGCTGATTCTGTGAGGGATAACGGTATTGGGACATTTGGCCTTGAGGAGGCCGGTATGGTTGCATCTGTTGCTGAGGTGGTGCCTGGGGTGGCACTGGTACTTTAGGATCTCTCCAACTCAGGGCTGGGTGATGAGCCCAGCCCGGATTATAGGTGTTTGAGAACGGATCCCAACGTTGGTCCACCGCATTCACCTCAGCCTGGTTATTTTGGTATGCCTCCTTAACCATCTGAAAAGCGGGGCAAGCAGTCACTGAATGCCCCGGACACTCACAAAGCGCGCACACTTCCTCAACTCTCACATCTTTCACCTGTTGGACTTGCTTCAGCCGCAAGGCCTCCATTTGCTTGGACAGTTTGTCCAGCTGAGTCTGGACAGTGTGTTCTCTCACACTAAGGGGGAAAATACCGGACCCACTGGGTCCCTGTGCAGCTATGGCCCTGTCAGCGAGGTCGGAAGGTTCCCAACTTCGATGTTTTTCGGCCAACTCCTCTAGAAAATCCCATGTCTCATCTGGGGCCTTATCTAGAAAATCTCCCTCTCTACAGAGATATTCAATCTGCTGGGCCGTCGCAATATTTAGGCCCAGCTGGAAGAATGTCACCAACTGGTGTTTCTCATACCCATGGTGGGGTAAAGACAACAACAAGTCCTTGAACCTCTCCCAACACCTCAGAAATGACTCACTCTCTTTTTGTCTGAACGACTGGATTTGGCGAGTCAGGCGCTGTGACTTGCTCTCAGAGAAATATTTCCTATAGAACAGCTCCCTAACAGCTGTCCATGTCGTGAGAGATCGCTCCTTTTGCATTCTGAGCCACTTATCCGCACTATCCTTTAGAGAAGCAGGGAAAAGCTTAAGGCAAGCGTTTTCCCACTGGGTAGTGGTGGCTAGGGTGCGCACCAACCCCTCAAAATGGCGGATATGCTCATACGGGTCCTCATTTTCCCTCCCATAAAAGAGAGGGAGGGCATTGTGGGTTCCCGATTTCACAGTGAAAGCGTTGCGTGCCTCCACCGTCTCGGCTGGCAGAACTATTGGGCCGAGAGGAGTAGTCCTCTCGGGATGCATATAATCCCGCATAATTTTCTGTTCCGCCATCGGTGGCTCGATCTCTAACTCAAACAATGGATTGGGAAATTCTAGGAACCGGTCGGGAATGGATTCAGGTTGACCTATGGAAGACTCGGACTGAGTGGACGGTGACTAAAACTGGAATCCTACTGACTCAAACTGACTAGAATCGCCTACAAATGGAACTTCTACTAACGCCTCTCTATCTATCCTAACTAGACGCTTAAACGGGTCTCGGAAAAAGAGCGGGTCCGCCTTTGGTGAACCCTTCCTACCGTTACCTATTTTGACTCAATTCTAAAAATAACAATTAAAAATTTTCCTAAATTTTTTTTTTTAATATTGTTATTATTATTTTTTTTTTTGAATTAAGAAAGATAAACTTTAAAACTAAAATTCACAAGACACTAACGACCCGAATTTTCAACACCTCTTGCCCTCCCCGGCAACGGCGCCAAAAATGCTTGACCGAAATCCTAGACCAAAATTAATGGGTTGCCCCAAGCGTAGGGCTGAGACCGGTGTAGCACACTATACCCGGTAAGACCGGAATCGAATCCACAGAGAAGGTGGAGAGTGCTTACTAAAAACTTGGGTTGTAAAGTTTAACAAGGCACTTAGGTAGCCACCCTTTGTGATTTGATGAGAAAATTAACTAAACTAAGAGAATTTGGTTTTGCTTAAACTATTTAAAAGAAAGTACGGTCGTAGGGTTCATAACACCAGTGACCAAGTCCGGATATTTCCTACTCCATTCGGTGTTCCAAAGAAAACATTTGATTTTAGAGAGAAAAAGATACCCCGGAAGATGCGAATCCTCGCGGTCGCCATTACCCATGTACAACGAAGAACAAGTTCTGGTCCCCCGTTCCCCGCGTTACATGGGCTCCGACAAAGCTCGGATTCGTCCAACGAAAGTTCTTTAATAACCTAAAATTGCTTTTTCCGTTATTGATTTTGAAAATAGGAGCAAAAACAAATCCAGCCCTGGCCACGGCGTGTTAATCACCCCGCGACCATACCTATGGGACTACTCACTCATATCAACTTGAACAAATAAGAAAATTCGGAAATAACACATGCTAATATACTTAAATATGAATTAAAACAAGGATTCGAGATCAGATCACGGAAAAACTCCCGTGAACTGAGATTAATGTAAATAAAACAGAAAGTTACCGAAGCAATACGTGAATCCTCGAACAAAACTTCAAAACTTCAATGAAAAAGGTCTCCAAAAGTCGAATCTCCAAAAGTAAACAATCGGCTGCTAATTGGAAGAAAATAATCAAAGTTCGAACCCTAATTCGGAACAAAAACGGAGTATTTATATCTTTCCCGAAGTCAAAACACGTGGCAAAGTCAAACGGCAAATTTTAGGGCCCTCGGTATCGATACAGGAGAAGTCTTGTATCGATACCCGTAGCTTCTGTTCGCTCAAGTGGAAAATGGAATAAATCGCACCACTAATGCGCTAATTCGCCCTACTTATGCGCTTATATCTGTGACATTGCGCGCCTATCATCAATCTAATAAAATGCAAAAAATGATGATAATAAACAATAAAAATGCGACAAAATAATGTTAAATCGAAAATAAAAAAATTAATTTTGAATTGCATATAAATAATAATATTTTACTAAATATTTTTTAATCAAATTGTATGCAATAATCAAGCTAATAAAATGCATAAAATGATGATAATAAACAGTAAAAATGCGTCAAAATACTGTTAAATCGAAATTAACAAAATTAATTTTTAATTGCAAGGAATAATAATATTTTGCTGAATATTTTTTAATGAAATTGTATGCAATAATCAAGCTAATAAAATGCATAAAATGATGATAATAAAAAGTAAAAATGCGTCAAAATAATGTTAAATCGAAATTAACCAAATTAATTTTGAATTTAAAGGAATAATAATATTTTGTTGAATATTTTTTAAGGAAATTGTATGCAATAATCAAGCTAATAAAATGCATAAAACGATGATAATAAACAGTAAAAATGCGACAAAATAATGCTAAATCGAAATTAACAAAATTAATTTTGAATTGCAAAGAATAATAATATTTTGCTGAATATTTTTTAATGAAATTGTATGCAATAATCAAGCTAATAAAATGCATAAAATGATGATAATAAACAGTAAAAATGTGACAAAATAATGTTTAATCGAAATTAACAAAATTAATTTTGAATTGCAAGGAATCATAATATTTTACTGAATATTTTTTAACGAAATTGTAAATAATAATCAAGCTCATAAAATGCATAAAATGATAATAAGAAATAGTAAAAATGCAAAAAATAACGTTAAATCGAAATTAACAAAATTAATTTTGAATTTAAAGAAATAATAATATTTCGCCGAATACTTTTTAATGAAATTGTATGCAATAATAAAGCTAAAAAAATGCATAAAATGATGATAATAAACAGTAAAAATGCGACAAAATAATGCTAAATCGAAATTAACAAAATTAATTTTGAATTACATATAAATAATAATATTTTGCTGAATATTTTTTAATGAAATTGTATGCAATAATCAATCTAATAAAATGCATAAAATGATAATAAATAGTAAAAATGCATCAAAATAATGTTAAATCAAAATTAACAAAATTAATTTTCAATTGCAAGGAATAATAATATTTTGCTGAATATTTTTTAATGAAATTGTATAACAATAATAAAGCAAATAAAATGCATAAAATGATGATAATAAAGAGTAAAAATGCGAGAAAATAATGCTAAATCAAAATTAAAAAATTAATTATGAATTGCATATAAATAATAATATTTTGCTGAATATTTTTTAATGAAATTGTATGCAATAATCAATCTAATAAAATGCATAAAATGATGATAATAATCAACAAAAATGCGACAAAATAATATTAAATCGAAATTAAATAAATTAATTTTGAATTGCATATAAATAATAATATTTTGCTAAATATTTTTTAATCAAATTGTATGCAATAATCAAGCTAATAAAATGCATAAAATGATGATAATAAACAGTAAAAATGCGACAAAATAATGTTAAATCGAAATTAAAAAATTAATTTTGAATTGCATGGAATAATAATATTTTGCTGAATATTTTTTAATGAAATTGAATGCAATAATCAAGCTAATAAAATGCAGAAAATGATGATAATAAACAGTAAAAATGCGTCAAAATAATGTTAAATCGAAATTAACCAAATTAATTTTGAATTTCAAGGAATAATAATATTTTGCTGAATATTTTTTAAGGAAATTGTATGCAATAATCATGCTAATAAAATGCATAAAATGATGATAATAAACTGTAAAAATGCGAAAAAATAATGCTAAATCGAAATTAACAAAATTAATTTTGAATTGCAAAGAATAATAATATTTTGCTGAATATTTTTTAATGAAATTGTATGCAATAATCAAGCTAATAAAATGCAGAAAATGATGATAATAAACAGTAAAAGTGCGACAAAATAATGTTAAATCGAAATTAACAAAATTAATTTTGAATTGCATGGAATAATAATATTTTGATGAATAATTTTTAATGAAATTGTATGCAATAATCAAGCAAATAAAATGTAGAAAATGATGATAATAAACAGTAAAAATGCGTCAAAATAATGTTAAATCGAAATTAACCGAATTAATTTTGAATTTCAAGGAGTAATAATATTTTGCTGAATATTTTTTAATGAAATTGTACAACAATAATCAAGCTAATAAAATGTAGAAAATGATGATAATAAACAGGAAAAATGCGTCAAAATAATGTTAAATCGAAATTAACCAAATTAATTTTGAATTTCAAGGAATAATAATATTTTGCTGAATATTTTTTAAGGAAATTGTATGCAATAATCAAACTAATAAAATGCAGAAAATGATCATAATAAACAGTAAAAATGCGACAAAATAATGTTGAATCGAAATTAACAAAATTAATTTTGAATTGCATGGAATAATAATATTTTGCTGAATAATTTTTAATGAAATTGTATGCAATAATCAAGCTAATAAAATGTAGAAAATGATGATAATAAACAGTAAAAATGCGTCAAATTAATGTTAAATCGAAATTAACCGAACTAATTTTGAATTTCAAGGAATAATAATATTTTGCTGAATATTTATTAATGAAATTGTATGCAATAATCAAGCTAATAAAATGCATAAAATGATAATAATAAACAGTTAAAATGCGACAAAATAATGCCAAATCGAAATTAACAAAATTAATTTTGAATTGCAAGGAATAATAATATTTTGCTGAATATTTTTTAATGAAATTGTATGCAATAATCAAGCTAATAAAATGCATAAAATGATGATAATAAACTGTAAAAATGCGACAAAATAATGCTAAATCGAAATTAACAAAATTAATTTTTAATTGCATATAAATAATAATATTTTGCTGAATATTTTTTAATGAAAGTGAATGCAATAGTCAAGCTAATAAAATGCATAAAATGATGATAATAAACAGTAAAAATGTGACAAAATAATGTTTAATCAAAATTAACAAAATTAATTTTGAATTGCAAGGAATAATAATATTTTGCCGAATATTTTTTAATGAAATTGTAAATAATAATCAAGCTCATAAAATGCATAAAATGATGATAATAAAAAGTAAAAATGCGTCAAAATAACGTTAAATCGAAATTAACAAAATTAATTTTGAATTGCATTGAATAATAATATTTTGCTGAATAATTTTTAATGAAATTGTATGCAATAATCAAGCTAATAAAATGTAGAAAATGATGATAATAAACAGTAAAAATGCGTCAAAATAATGTTAAATCGAAATTAACCGAATTAATTTTGAATTTAAAGGAATAATAATATTTTGAATATTTATTAAGGAAATTGTATGCAATAATCAAGCTAATAAAATGCATAAAATGATAATAATAATGAAAAAATGCGACAAAATAATGCCAAATCGAAATTAACAAAATTAATTTTGAATTGCAAGGAATAATAATATTTTGCTGAATAAAATGAAATAAATAATCAAGCTAATAAAATGCATAAAATGATAATAATAAACGTTAAAAATGCGACAAAATAATGCCAAATCGAAATTAACAAAATTAATTTTGAATTGCAAGGAATAATAATATTTTGCTGAATATTTTTTAATGAAATTGTATGCAATAATCAAGCTAATAAAATGCATAAAATGATGATAATAAACTGTAAAAATGCGACAAAATAATGCTAAATCGAAATTAACAAAATTAATTTTTAATTGCATATAAATAATAATATTTTGCTGAATATTTTTTAATGAAAGTGAATGCAATAGTCAAGCTAATAAAATGCATAAAATGATGATAATAAACAGTAAAAATGTGACAAAATAATGTTTAATCAAAATTAACAAAATTAATTTTGAATTGCAAGGAATAATAATATTTTGCCGAATATTTTTTAATGAAATTGTAAATAATAATCAAGCTCATAAAATGCATAAAATGATGATAATAAAAAGTAAAAATGCGTCAAAATAACGTTAAATCGAAATTAACAAAATTAATTTTGAATTGCATTGAATAATAATATTTTGCTGAATAATTTTTAATGAAATTGTATGCAATAATCAAGCTAATAAAATGTAGAAAATGATGATAATAAATAGTAAAAATGCGTCAAAATAATGTTAAATCGAAATTAACCGAATTAATTTTGAATTTAAAGGAATAATAATATTTTGCTGAATATTTATTAAGGAAATTGTATGCAATAATCAAGCTAATAAAATGCATAAAATGATAATAATAAACAGTAAAAATGCGACAAAATAATGCCAAATCGAAATTAACAAAATTAATTTTGAATTGCAAGGAATAATAATATTTTGCTGAATATTTTTTATTGAAATTGTATGCAATAATCAAGCTAATAAAATGCATAAAATGATGATAATAAACCGTAAAAATGCGACAAAATAATGCTAAATCGAAATTAACAAAATTAATTTCTAATTGCATATAAATAATAATATTTTGCTGAATATTTTTTAATGAGATTGTTTGCAATAATCAATCTAATAAAATGCATAAAATGATGATAATAAACATTAAAAATGTGACAAAATAATGTTAAATCGAAATTAACAAAATTAATTTTGAATTGCAAGGAATAATAATATTTTGCTGAATATTTTTTAATGAAATTGTACGCAATAATCATCTAATAAAATGCAGAAAATTATGATGACAAACAGTAAAAATGTGACAAAATAATGTTAAATCGAAATTAACAAAATTAATTTTGAATTTCATGGAATAATAATATTTTGCTGAATATTTTTTATGGAAATTGTATGCAATAATCAAGCTAATAAAATGCATAAAATGATGATAATAAAAAGTAAAAATGCGACAAAATAATGCTAAATCGAAATTAACAAAATTAATTTTGAATTGCATATAAATAATAAAATTTTGAAGAATATTTTTTAATGAAATTGTATACAATAATCAATCTAATAAAATGCATAAAATGATGATAATAAACAGTAAAAATGCGACAAAATAATGTTAAATCGAAATTAACAAAATTAATTTTGAATTGCAAGGAATAATAATATTTTGCTGAATATTTTTTAATGAAATTGTATGCAATAATCATCTAATAAAATGCAGAAAATGATGATAATAAACAGTAAAAATGCGTCAAAATAATGTTAAATCGAAATTAACAAAATTAATTTTGAATTTCAAGGAATAATAATATTTTGCTGAATATTTTTTAATGAAATTGTATGCAATAATCAAGCTAATAAAATGCATAAAATGATGATAATAAACATGTAAAAATGCGAAAAATAATGCTAAATCTTAACAAAATTAAAATTGCAAAAATAATAATATTTTGCTGAATATTTTTAATGAAATTGTATGCAATAATCAAGCTAATAAAATGCAAAAATGATGATAATAAAAAAAAATGCGACAAAATAACGTTAAATCAAAATTAACAAAATTAATTTTGAATTGCATGGAATAATAATATTTTGTTTGAATAATTTTTAATGAAATTGTATGCAATAATCAAGCAAATAAAATTTGATGATAATAAACAAAAAAATTGTTAAATCGAAATTAACCAAATTAATTTTGAATTTCAAGGAATAATAATATTTTGCTAAATTTTTTAAGGAAATTGTATGCGATAATAAAAAGCTAATAAAATGCGAAAAATGATCATAAAAAAAACGTAAAAATGCAAAAATAATGTTAAATCGAAATTAAAAAAATTAATTTTGAATTGCATGGAATAATAATATTTTGCTGAATAATTTTTAATGAAATTGTATGCAATAATCAAGCTAATAAAATGCATAAAATGATGATAATAAACAAAAAAAAAATGAGTCAAAAATGTTAAATCGAAATTAACCGAATTAATTTTGAATTTCAAGGAATAATAATATTTTGCTGAATATTTATTAATGAAATTGTATGCAATAATCAAGCTAATAAAATGCATAAAATGATAATAATAAAGGACAAAATAATGCCAAATCGAAATTAACAAAATTAATTTTGAATTGCAAGGAATAATAATATTTTGCTGAATATTTTTTAATGAAATTGTATGCAATAATCAAGCTAATAAAATGCATAAAATGATGATAATAAACTGTAAAAATGCGACAAAATAATGCTAAATCGAAATTAACAAAATTAATTTTAAATTGCATATAAATAATAATATTTTGCTGAATATTTTTTAATGAAATTGTATGCAATAATCAATCTAATAAAATGCATAAAATGATGATAATAAACAGTAAAAATGTGACAAAATAATGTTTAATCGAAATTAACAAAATTAATTTTGAATTGCAAGGAATAATAATATTTTGCTGAATATTTTTTAATGAAATTGTAAATAATAATCAAGCTCATAAAATGCATAAAATGGTGATAATAAAAAGTAAAAATGCGTCAAAATAACGTAAAATCAAAATTAACAAAATTAATTTTGAATTGCATTGAATAATAATATTTTGCTGAATAATTTTTAATGAAATTGTATGAATAATCAAGCTAATAAAATGTTGATGATAATAAACGAAAAAATTCAAAATTATGTTAAATCAAATTAACCGAATTAATTTTGAATTTAAAGGAATAATAATATTTTGCTGAATATTTATTAAGGAAATTGTATGCAATAATCAAGCTAATAAAATGCATAAAATGATAATAATAAACAGTAAAAATGCGACAAAATAATGCCAAATCGAAATTAACAAAATTAATTTTGAATTGCAAGGAATAATAATATTTTGCTGAATATTTTTTATTGAAATTGTATGCAATAATCAAGCTAATAAAATGCATAAAATGATGATAATAAACAGTAAAAATGCGACAAAATAATGCTAAATCGAAATTAACAAAATTAATTTCTAATTGCATATAAATAATAATATTTTGCTGAATATTTTTTAATGAAATAATCAATCTAATAAAATGCATAAAATGATGATAATAAACATTAAAAATGTGACAAAATAATGTTAAATCGAAATTAACAAAATTAATTTTGAATTGCAAGGAATAATAATATTTTGCTGAATATTTTTTAATGAAATTGTATGCAATAATCATCTAATAAAATGCAGAAAATGATGATAATAAACAGTAAAAATGCGTCAAAATAATGTTAAATCGAAATTAACAAAATTAATTTTGAATTTCAAGGAATAATAATATTTTGCTGAATATTTTTTAATGAAATTGTATAACAATAATCAAGCTAACAAAATGCATAAAATGATGATAATAAACAGTAAAAATATAAAATGAATTTTGAATTTCTTAATATTTTTTAATGAAATTGTATAACAATAATCAAGCTAACAAAATGCATAAAATGATGATAATAAACAGTAAAAATGCGACAAAATAATGCTAAATCGAAATTAACAAAATTAACTTTAATTGCATATAAATAATAATATTTTGCTTAATATTTTTTAATGAGATTGTATGCAATAATCAACCTAATAAATTGCATAAAATGATGAAAATAAACAATAAAAATGCAACAAAATAATGTTAAATTGAAATTAGAAAAATTAATTTTAAATTGCATATAAATAATAATATTTTGCTAAATATTTTTTAGTCAAATTGTATGCAATAATCAAGCTAATAAAATGCATAAAATGATGATAATAAACAGTAAAAATGCGTCAAAATAATGTTAAATCGAAATTAACCAAATTAATTTTGAAATTCAAGGAATAATAATATTTTGCTGAATATTTTTTGAGGAAATTGTATGCAATAATCAAGCTAATAAAATGCATAAAATGATGATAACAAAAAGTAAAAATGCGACAAAATAATGCTAAATCAAAATTAATAATATTAATTTTGGATTAAAAAGAATAATAATATTTTGCTGAATATTTTTCAATGAAATTGTATGCAAAAATCAAGCTAATAAAATGCATAAAATGATGATAATAAATGGTAAAAATGGGACAAAATATTGTTTGATCGAAATTAACAAAATTAATTTTGAATTGCAAGGAATAATAATATTTTGCTGAATATTTTTTAATCAAATTGTATAATAATGATCAAGCTAATAAAATGCATAAAATGATGATAATAAACAGTAAAAATGCGACAAAATAATGCTAAATCGAAATTAACAAAATTAATTTTGAATTGCATATAAATAATAAAATTTTGAAGAATTTTTTTTAATGAAATTGTATGCAATAATCAATCTAATAAAATGCATAAAATGATGATAATAAACAGTAAAAATGCGACAAAATAATGTTAAATCGAAATTAACAAAATTAATTTTGAATTGCAAGGAATAATAATATTTTGCTTAATATTTTTTAATGAAATTGTATGCAATAATCAAGTTAATAAAATGCATAAAATGATGATAATAAACAGTAAAAATGCGACAAAATAATGCAAAATCGAAATTAACAAAATTAATTTTGAATTGCATATAAATAATAATATTTTGCTGAATATTTTTTAATGAAATTGAATGCAATAATCAAGCTAATAAAATGCATAAAATGATGATAATAAACAGTAACAATGTGACAAAATAATGTTTTATCGAAATTAACAAAATTAATTTTGAATTGCAAGGAATAATAATATTTTGCTGAATATTTTTTAATGAAATTGTATGCAATAATCATCTAATAAAATGCAGAAAATGATGATAATAAACAGTAAAAATGCGTCAAAATAATGTTAAATCGAAATTAACCAAATTAATTTTGAATTTCATTGAATAATATTATTTTGCTGAATATTTTTTAATGAAATTGTATAACAACAATCAACCTAAAAAAATGCCTAAAATGATGATAATAAACAGTAAAAATGCGACAAAATAATGCTAAAACGAAATTAACAAAATTAATTTTGAATTGGATATAAATAATAATATTTTCCTGAATATTTTTTAATGAAATTTTATGCAATAATCGATCTAATAAAATGCATAAATTGATGATAATAAATAGTAAAAATGTGTCAAAATAATGTTAAATCAAAATTAACAAAATTAATTTTGAATTGCAAGGAATAATAATATTTTGCTGAATATTTTTTAATGAAATTGTATAACAATAATCAAGCTAATAAAATGCATAAAATGATGATAATAAACAGTAAAAATGCGACAAAATAATGCTAAATCAATATTAACAAAATTAATTTTGAATTTCAAGAAATAATAATATTTTGCTGAATATTTTTTAATGAAATTGTATAACAATAATCAAGCTAATAAAATGCATAAAATGATGATAATAAACAGTAAAAATGCGACAAAATAATGCTAAATTGAAATTAACAAAATTAATTTTGAATTGCATATAAATAATAATAATTTGCTGAATATTCTTTAGTGAAATTGTATGCAATAATCAATCTAATAAAATGCATAAAATGATGAGAATAAACAATAAACATGCGACAAAATAATGTTAAATCGAAATTAAAAAAATTAATTTTGAATTGCATATAAGTAATAATATTTTGCTAAATATTTTTTAATCAAATTGTATGCAATAATCAAGCTAATAAAATGCATAAAATGATGATAATAAACAGGAAAAATGCGTCAAAATAATGTTAAATCGAAATTAACCAAATTAATTTTGAATTTCAAGGAATAATAATATTTTGTTGAATATTTTTTAAGGAAATTGTATGCAATAATCAAGCTAATAAAATGCACAAAATGATGATAAAAAACTGTAAAAATGCGACCAAATAATGCAAAATCAAAATTGACAAAATTAATTTTGAATTGCAAAGAATAATAACATTTTGCTGAATTTTTTTTAATGAAATTGTATGCAATAATCAAGCTAATAAAATGCATAAAATGATGATAATAAACAGTACAGTAAAAATGCGACAAAATAATGCTAAATCGAAATTAACAAAATTAATTTTGAATCGCATGTAAATAATAATATTTTCCTGAATATTTTTAAAAGAAATTGTATGCAATAATCGATCTAATAAAATGCATAAAATGATGATAATAAATAGTAAAAATGCGTCAAAATAATGTTAAATCAAAATTAACAAAATTAATTTTGAATTGCAAGGATTAATAATATTTTGCTGAATATTTTTTAATGAAATTGTATAACAATAATCAATCTAATAAAATGCATAAAATGATGATAATAAACAGTAAAAATGCGACAAAATAATGCTAAATCGAAATTAACAAAATTAATTTTGAATTGCATATAAATAATAATATTTTGAAGAATATTTTTTAATGAAATTGTATGCAATAATCAATCTAATAAAATGCATAAAATGATGATAATAAACTGCAAAAATGCGACCAAATAATGCAAAATCAAAATTAACAAAATTAATTTTGAATTGCAAATTATAATAATATTTTGCTGAATATTTTTTAATGAAATTGTATGCAATAATCAAGCCAATAAAATGCATAAAATGATGATAATAAACAGTACAGTAAAAATGCGACAAAATAATGCGAAATCGAAATTAACAAAATTAATTTTTAATTGCATATAAATAATAATATTTTCCGGAATATTTTTAAATGAAATTGTATGCAATAATCGATCTAATAAAATGCATAAAATGATGATAATAAATAGTAAAAATGCGTCAAAATAATGTTAAATCAAAATTAACAAAATTAATTTTGAATTGCAAGGAATAATAATATTTTGCTGAATATTTTTTAATGAAATTGTATGCAACAATCAAGCTAATAAAATGCAGAAAATGATGAAAATAAACAGTAAAAATGCGTAAAAATAATGTTAAATCGAAATTAACCAAATTAATTTTGAATTTCAAGGAATAATAATATTTTGCTGAATATTTTTTAATGATATTGTATGCAATAATCAAGCTAATAAAATGCATAAAATGATGATAATAAACATTAAAAATGGGACAAAATAATGTTTAATCGAAATTAACAAAATTAATTTTGAATTGCAAGGAATAATAATATTTTGCTGAATATTTTTTAATGAAATTGTATAACAACAATCAAACTAAAAAAATGCCTAAAATGATGATAATAAACAGTAAAAATGCGACAAAATAATGCTAAAACGAAATTGACCAAATTAATTTTGAATTGCATATAAATAATAATATTTTCCTGAATATTTTTTAATGAAATTTTATGCAATAATCAATCTAATAAAATGCATAAAATGATGATAATAAACTGCAAAAATGCGACCAAATAATGCAAAATCAAAATTAACAAAATTAATTTTGAATTGCAAATTATAATAATATTTTGCTGAATATTTTTTAATGAAATTGTATGCAATAATCAAGCCAATAAAATGCATAAAATGATGATAATAAACAGTACAGTAAAAATGCGACAAAATAATGCGAAATCGAAATTAACAAAATTAATTTTGAATTGCATATAAATAATAATATTTTCCGAATATTTTTAAATGAAATTGTATGCAATAATTGATCTAATAAAATGCATAAAATGATGATAATAAATAGTAAAAATGCGTCAAAATAATGTTAAATCAAAATTAACAAAATTAATTTTGAATTGCAAGGAATAATAATATTTTGCTGAATATTTTTTAATGAAATTGTATGCAACAATCAAGCTAATAAAATGCAGAAAATGATGAAAATAAACAGTAAAAATGCGTAAAAATAATGTTAAATCGAAATTAACAAAATTAATTTTGAATTTCAAGGAATAATAATATTTTGCTGAATATTTTTTAATGATATTGTATGCAATAATCAAGCTAATAAAATGCATAAAATGATGATAATAAACAGTAAAAATGTGACAAAATAATGTTTAATCGAAATTAACCAAATTAATTTTGAATTGCAAGGAATAATAATATTTTGCTGAATATTTTTTAATGAAATTGTATAACAACAATCAAACTAAAAAAATGCCTAAAATGATGATAATAAACAGTAAAAATGCGACAAAATAATGCTAAAACGAAATTGACCAAATTAATTTTGAATTGCATATAAATAATAATATTTTCCTGAATATTTTTTAATGAAATTTTATGCAATAATCGATCTAATAAAATTCATAAATTAATGATAATAAATAGTAAAAATGTGTCAAAATAATGTTAAATCAAAATTAACAAAATTAATTTTGAATTGCAAGGAATAATAATATTTTGCTGAATATTTTTTAATGAAATTGTATAACAATAATCAAGCTAATAAAATGCATAAAATGATGATAATAAACAGTAAAAATGCGACAAAATAATGCTAAATCAATATTAACAAAATTAATTTTGAATTTCAAGAAATAATAATATTTTGCTGAATATTTTTTAATGAAATTGTATGCAACAATAAAGCTAAAAAACTGCATAAAATGATGATAATAAACAGTAAAAATGCGACAAAATAATGCTAAATCGAAAAATACAAAATTAATTTTGAATTGCATATAAATAATAATATTTTGCTGAATATTTTTTAATGAAATTGTATGCAATAATCAATCTAATAAAATGCATAAAATGATGATAATAAACAGTAAAAATGCGACAAAATAATGTTAAATCGAAATTAACAAAATTAATTTTGAATTGCAAGGAATAATAATATTTTGCTGAATATTTTTTAATGAAATTGTATGCAATAATCAAGCTAATAAAATGCAGGAAATGATGATAATAAACCGTAAAAATGCGTCAAAATAATGTTAAATCGAAATTAACCAAATTAATTTTGAATTTCAAGGAATAATAATATTTTGCTGAATATTTTTGAAGGAAATTGTATGCAATAGTCAAGCTAATAAAATGCATAAAATGATGATAATAAACTGTAAAAATGCGACCAAATAATGCAAAATCAAAATTAATAAAATTAATTTTGAATTTCAAGGAATAATAATATTTTGCTAAATATTTGTAGACACCCCAATTTTTACCCTCATGCATCCCCAATGATGAAAGAAACACGCGGCGGTACCTTGGAAAAACAATTCCAGACTTCAGAATTTTTGGACGAAAACAGCCCTAGCCGTACGGTTTTCTATCTAAGCCATACGGTTCATCCATGGAAACCCAAACCGTACGGTTCACCTATGTGAGCTGTGCAGCTAACCTTCCCTAGCCGTACGGTTATTTGTCAGATAATATTTGAAAATTTATTGCAGAAGCATCTCATCATTTCAGGAAAGATTTTGGGCGAGATTTGATTCCTTTTTTCGGTTATAAAAACGTCTCTCCATTCCCATTTTCGGAACCCCCAGCAATTCCCGTACCACCCCGATACGCCGCCAAATTTCTCCGGTCATTTTCCGTCCAAAATTCCGTCCGAAATCCCGTCTGAAAAACTCCGTCCAGAACTCTCATCTAAATCGCAACCCACTCTCTTCTCTTCTATTTTTCGCTTTCAGCAATCCATAATCCACCCAAGGAAGCCTCTGTCCGAAGCTTGCGTCCAAAAATCTCCGAAGTTTCTAAAGTTGTTCAAAGTCTTTCGCGAAGGTACAACCGTATTTCAAAAAGCCGGGCTCTAAACCTTGGCCTCTGAGGGGACCCCCGGGTCTAGGATGACTCTAATAGTCATTTCTAGGCTCGGATGGTCGAACTTTTCATAAAAATCAACTTTTAAAAGCAAAAACAAGTTTCTGTCCGAAAACTAAAATTTTGAAAAATTCTTCAAAAGTGAACCGTGCGGCTCATCTAAGTGAACCGTACGGCCAACTTAGGTAAGCCGTACGGCTAACCTGTGCGACACAAAAAAAATTTACTCTGTTTTCCTCTCTTCGTGCTCTGTTTTTCTGATTTCCTGTAATTTCTTTATTATACCTTTGCCCCATCTACTTCCCCATTATTGCTATTAAGTCCTTTGTTTAGTTTTTATTTCCGTTATGGTTCTATTTAATTTCTTTATTTGCTTGTTTACTTGTCAAAGTTTTCAATAAAATATTTTCTAAAAATTCCACAAAAATTTAGTAAAAACCGGGAATTTTCCGGGCGAGCGGGGTGCTTTTCAACAAAACCTTCCCCGTTCGTAACCTGGCTTCCGAATCCAAGAATCGTTTCGCAGATCAAATCCTTTCCAAAAATGGTACAAGAGTCATCAATTATTTTCAATGGTTTCTCGGGTACCAAAATCGCTTTCTAAAAGCAAATCCCGGGTGGCGACTCACATTTTTCTGTTTTCCCGAAACGCCCGCGTGGATCCGGCCGTCCACAAAATGGCGACTCTGCTGGGGACTTTTTTTTAAAATTAATTCTTATCTTGGCATTTTACACTTGTAAAACGCCCCCCGAAAGCTTGACAAAAACGAACACGCCCCGCGTGATCGAGAAAGGAATGGTGCAATAACAGGGCTACGCCCGACCAATCCGGACTGGAGCTTTCCCTGTTGTTTGCTTGAGTAAAATTTCAAAATAAAAATTAATTTATTGGTGAGCCAAATTTGAAAAATATTTGTGGGATTTTGAAAACAGTTTTATTGTAAACTTTTGCATTGCACGTGCATGGTTACTAGCCTCGCCGCTACATCTTGGTTACCCTACCCGGCTTGCCGGTGTTAGGACATCCCAAGATCCTCGGCAACCCCGGACGATGATGAGCCAGCCTGCCGTTCGACCTTTGCCATGCAGTACACTTGGCACTGGGAGGCAAATATTGGCTCTAGTCTAGGTAACCCCCTTTAACCAAAACCCAGCCTTTGCATATAGTCAACCGTAGTACTTTCCAACCTAGGACAGGGATCCACAGGGTAGGACTATCTGTTATATTTTGTTTACCTGTTATCCTGTTTATATGTCATCTGTTTATCTGTACGTCTTATTTGTCCGTCAATCGTGCATCCATCTTTGTATAAATCATTCCATGTACATACTGTCTCCATCTTGCATGCATACTTAGGGGAGTTTAACCTTAGATCATTACATCATGTTCACATCCATAAGGATTGCCCCGACAACCACGCATTGTGTTGGATAGACGAGGATTCCTCTCTTCAAAAAAAAAAATACAAAAAAATGCTACGACTGGCTCTCTTTCCCAAAATGAAATACGCATTTCCTGTGTGGTAGAGTCATAATGTCGGGAGCACCATTCAAGCGATTCAAGTCTACCCTCACCACCCACCAAGGGGCGCCCGTGTGGATAATCGAGGAAGTTCAGCCCGAACAACCTCAGTGCAAGCCAGAGGAGTCTCAGCCAGGAAAACTCAACATAGAAGACCACATGAGGGAAGAACTTGATCAGAAGCTCAGTCTGCTGGCTGAGGCCAACTTGCCAGGTGTGTCTCTCCAATGGGATGCAAACGAAGGATGGAAATTTTGCTTCCCAGAAGAGCTTGAACCGATGCCAGAAAAAATCACCTTAATGATGGAACAAGACGACGGGGAACTCGCAACCATGCCACCCGTGAAATACTTTGATGCCAACGGCCAGCCCGTTTACTACTTTGAAGACCCAGTCACGGGCCATAAGTATTGGGATGATTGTGAATGTGATGTTTGCTTTGCAGACTGCATCCTCAATAATGATGGCATGACCCCACAACAGCTTAAAGATCAGTACAAACAAGAGAAGAACGAAGACCCCAAGGGTAAGGGAAAAGCTGATGAAACAGGAACCTCCGCAGGGTCGACATCTCCGAATCATCCTCCCTCTTAAGAACAAGCTTTCAAAGCCAGAAATGATCATCCAGTGAACAAATCAAGCCAACAAGGGTTTCTTTTTGGAGAGTCAAGTTAACATGCGATTCTTGTCTGTTATCGAGTCTGTTGCTGTCTGTTATCGAGTCCGTTGCCGTTTAAATTATCAAGTTTGTTGCCAGATGTAAATATCCACTGACCTAATCCAGCCAGCAGGGCTTCTTTTGAAGAATCAAGCCAGCTCGTGATTCTTAGCACCTTTAATTATCGAGTCTGTTGTTGTTTGATTTATCGAGTCTGTTGCCGTTTAATTATCGAGTCTGTCGTCAAATCCAATGTCAGGCCTATCGCGTCAGTTTGTAAATATTCTGTGCTTTTAATGAAAAGACCTTTTGAGAAAAAGAGCCAAATTTGTAGTCCCGAACTACGTCACGGCCTGATTCCTCTCCATGGGGATACGTAGGCAACCTCCGGTCCGGCCGTTGTTTTCACAGATCATGAGAATCTGAATATATCAGACATAATAAGAAGGAAATTGGGGCAATCCTTTCATGCATCATGCATCATGCATTATAGACTCTTTTCCATTTTTGCACATACACCGCGCATTGCATCCCTGAGTTCTGTTTGTGCATATCATCAGTACTAACCATTGGCAAAAAGAAGAAAAACCTCATACCGGGTTGGACTCGAATCCCCGAACAGCGATTGGTTCGAACTGAGTCAGGAACAGAACAGTCAACCGGGAGCTCAGTTATGGCAGAAGAAACAGATGAAATTCAACTTCTCAAGGATGCTTTAGAGGAACAGAAAACCAACAGCGCCAAGCAGATGGCCCAAATGATGATCATGATTCAGAAATTAACTTCTCAACTCCCGCCGCCAGCAGGAGCCTCGGGTAGCCGAAACATGGAGTCAGTATTAGCCAAGCTGGCTAAACTTGAGGAATCTGTTCAGAAGCAAGAGAAAATAGCAGCTACAGGAATCGACATGGAGAAGTTATGCCTTTTTCCAGATGCAAAGCTCCCCGACAAATTCAAACCAATGGATTGGGACAAGTTTGATGGCAGTGGTGACCCGAAAGCTCATCTGCAAACATATGTGGGTACTCTATCCATGTATGACGTCGGAAAGGATGCGATGGGCCAGATGTTCCAGCAAACTCTAACTGGGCCTGCACTTCGCTGGTTTCTAAATCTGGACATCTCCAAGAAGAAAACATGGGAAGATATTGGGGCAGCCTTTGTCGCCCAATACAATTACAACATTCAGCTTGAAATGACTGTTCGGGAACTGGAATCAACCAAGATAGGGAAGAATGAGTCCTTTGCTGACTTTGTTAAGAGATGGAGAGGGAAAGCCTCTCAGATGATGGAACGGCCTTCAGAAAAGGAACAGATGAGAATCATCACGAGGAATCTAGAACCAGACTTTGCCAAGCACTTGGTGGTCTTTCAAACCACCGCTGACTTCAAAACTTTCTATGAAGCCGGCCTGGCAGTTGAAGATGCTCTCCGAAGCGGCATATTTGAGAAAGGCGAATCTACCCCTAAACCAAGACGAATTTACTCTGGCAACAACAACACCTTGTTTGGACCCAACAGCTACAGTCAAAACCAAGCCAGCTCTTCCAACCCCAAACCAATCAAGACCGAACCTGTCAACCAGATCGCAACCCAGTCACGATTCCAGCAAACAACTCCCCCATCAAGGAGAGAATTTCACCCACTCCCTTTTCCCCTTGTCACAGTATACAAAAAACTCCTCGACCGAAAAGCCATCCAGCCTCTCGAACCTCGAGAACTACCCAAAGAACTCTCCCCCAACCACAATCCAAATGCCTACTGTGCCTACCACCAGATGCCCGGCCATCGCACCAACAATTGCATGCGTCTCAAACACAAAATCCAAGATCTTGTGGACGATGGAACCATCCCACTTCCCGATCAAAAGCCCAATACCATTTCTAACCCTTTACCAAACCACAAGCAAAACACCCAAGTCAGCCAGATATCCCTCATCCCCACTACAAAAGACCTTACCTCCACTACATTTGATCCAAGCCTATATATCATCACAGCCACCAAACCAAAACCTGTTGTCCCCCCGCCAGAAGATCTTGGAGTCCATTTCTTATCACATGCCAGTACAATGAAAAATCTGAGATGGAGCGACATTGTGGAGGAAGAAGAATGGTCCATGAGCGATCAGGATTGGGAGGAATCCCGACAAGCATTGTTTGGTTCTTTGCTAATCTCTGGGGACCCAAGCCAATTCATCACCCCCGAATTCCTAGAGAAGCCCACTGTTCACATTCCAGAAAGTTCTCATGTCTATCAGATTGATGTTACTGAGCAAGACAAAGGAGAAAGGGATACAAATCCTCTAGGAGAAATGCTGAGACCAGACAGGCATCTAACTGACAGTATTTCGCCGCTTGCACGCTTCAGAGAAGAAGGTAGTTCTGTCGCGGAAGCCGCCTTCGGAAACCAAGATTGGTTCCCACAAGCATACATTAGTGACGGGTCTTTACCGCAGCCATCAGCGCCATTCCCGCCGTCATCCAATATATCAGTACTAGTCGATGACCCTCTGGCTACCATCTGGGATGAAGAAGCAGCAGTCGATATCCGAGTAAGCAATGATGAGGTGTGGACTGTCAACAGGGCCATGTTGGACCCATCCTTTTGGCAAGACTCTGAAGTAGACAACCTCAAGACAGAGATGGAAGCAGTGAAAATCGAGGAACAAAGGACCAGAAACGATCTGATGAATTTCTGGACCGAGGATCAAGAGACAATGCAGAAAAGGGAAGCTATCAGGGCTGGCAAACGAAAGGTCAACGAAGAATACATGAATTTCTGGGGTGAAAATCTGGAGTTATGGGAAGAAACGGTCAACAGAATAACCAGAAGTGGTCGAATCTATCAACCAGCTCACCTCCAAGGAGGAAATTCCTCCAACCATGCCACAATGGGGGATTTTATTTGGGATGATCCCATTCTCGAGGACACAATTCCTGACCATCCAGAAGGCACTATCCAACAGAATCCAGCTGCTAGGCCACTCCCAAAGAATCCCCCGGTAACAAATGATCCAATTCAGAAACAACTCGAAAGAACTCCAGCCTCAGTGTCCATTTGGGGGTTACTTTCTTCATCTCGAGAGCATCGTCAGAAACTGATTAAAGTTCTATCAAACATGGAGGTACCACCAGACACTCCTCCTGAAACAATGGTAGCACTGCTTACACCAACTCATGCAAAGCATGTTGTGGTTTTCACTGAAAAGGATCTGCCACCAGAAGGAGCCGGTCACAACAAGCCATTGCACATTACTCTGAAATGCAAAGAAAAGTGGGTCCCAATTGTGCTATTGGATAATGGATCTGCCTTGAATGTCTGTCCTCTGCGTACAGCCTATTGTTTGGGTTTTAAGAACAAGGATTTTCAGCCGTCAAACCTTGGGGTACGTGCCTATGATAACACTCGACGGGATGTGATTGGGACCGTTCAGATGGAAATAATGATTGAAAATTTCGAGACCAGTGTTGAGTTTCATGTGCTCGACATCCCCTCGTCATTTAACTTGTTGCTAGGCAGGTCGTGGCTCCACCGATCAGACATCATGGCTGTACCTTCCTCCCTGCATCAGAAAGTTCAGCTTGGGCTGGCCACATGAACTTTGACCATCTATGGAGATTCTGGAATTCGCCCGCATGTCCCCAACAATGCTCCCTTGCTTGAGATCGCTCACGGAGAAGAGGACATCGCTCTGGGAGGTTTTTCTTTTGACACTTCCGACGGTGTATTCACTATCAAGATGGATGAGGATTTTTCAATAAGATCAACAGCTCTGGACATGATGCTGAAAATGGAGTATTTGCCCGGTCTAGGGCTTGGTCGCAACAATCAGGGGGTAGCAGAATTCCCCAAGTTTCTAACAAACAATCGCCGTTTTGGGCTCGGTTATGAATCTGGTCAGGACAGGAAAATACAAGCTTGTGCCGGGAAAGGGCCCATCCACTTCACAAAAGCTTCAGAGGCTATCTATCAAGGGGACCCAGAGCCATTCTGGAATATGGAAACAAAAACCAAGCTGCCAGGATTTGAAATCTTTGCTGATAACACCTAGAGTAGCGAGGATGAAACAGAAGAATGGGAGGAGCCAGCTAAGAGGCTTCATGTTGACTGGACCGAGGTTCTTGACTCAGGGAATCTTTTATCGCTGTTTGGGGAGGAAAGTCCACTAGGTATGAGAGAGGACAAGCCTGCTGCGACGTTTGCTGATTTAAAGCCTGTTGAGGATATAGAGCTGATGATGCTAGGACAGGAAGCTCTGGAAGATGTTACCACGCTCATTGTGGATGCCAATGGAACTTATAAAAATTGCACTTTTGTACCTAGAATCATTTACACTGGCACTGATTTTGAATCTGGGTCTAAGTCTAGCACTGCATCTAGTATTGAGTCTGGTTTTGAGTCGGAGCCTGAATCTGTTATCACTCCACGTCATCACTTCTCTTTTGAATTTGAGTCCACTCTCATGTATCATGCCCCTGGGGCCCCCTCCTTTGAAATAAATGAAATCGACTTTGCTTATCTTGCTGTGTCCGAAATAAATTGTGTCGACCCCGATGATGAGGGGATCGAGTTTGAGGAAGAAATTCCAAAAGAACTCCGATCTCTAATCGAAAGGGAAGATGAAAGGCATGCTCAGCCTATAAAAGAAGAAGTTATTTCTATAAATTTGAGAGATGAGAGTAATCCGCGCATGGTTCAAATCGGTTCCGGACTGTCTCCCGAGGAATTTAAAGCTCACTCGGATCTCCTGAAAGAATTCGAAGATGTTTTCGCATGGTCACACGCAGATATGCCCGGTATCGACCCTGAGATAGTGGAGCATCGAATCCCTTTGTACTCTGATGCAAAGCCTGTCAAGCAGAAACTGAGGAAGATGAGACCGGATTGGGTGTTGGAAATCAAGAAGGAAGTTCAGAGACAGATAGACGCAGGATTTCTAATAGTTACTGAATACCCTCAGTGGGTCGCGAATATTGTGCCTGTTCCTAAAAAGAACGGGAAGATCAGGATCTGTGTGGACTTCAGGGATCTGAACAAAGCAAGCCCGAAAGATGATTTTCCTCTGCCACGCATAGACGTGTTGGTAGATAACACCGCAGGGCACGCATTGCTATCATTCATGGACGGATTTTCAGGTTACAATCAGATTCTCATGGCTCCCGAAGATCGTGAAAAGACTACCTTCACCACAGAATGGGGCACCTACTGCTACAGGGTTATGCCATTCGGGCTGAAGAACGCAGGATCCACCTACCAAAGAGCTACCACAACGCTGTTACATGACATGATCCACAAGGAAGTAGAAGTGTATGTGGATGACATGATTGTCAAAGCCAAGGAAAGAGAAGGGCATCTGCCTGCCCTCAGGAAATTCTTCGAAAGAATCCGCAAATACAGATTGCGCCTCAATCCTGAGAAATGTACATTCGGAGTCACAGCAGGAAAAATGCTCGGATTCTTGATCACCACACGAGGGATTGAGGTGGATCCGTCAAAAATCAAGGCCATCCTAGAAATGGAGCCACCTCGAACAGAGAAGGAAATACGGAGCTTTCTTGGAAAAATCCAGTTTATCAGCAGATTCATCGCCAAGTTAACCTCTACTTGCGAGCCGATGTTTCGTTTACTCAAGAAGGGTGTATCATTCAAGTGGGACGACAAGTGTCAGCAAGCTTTCGAGACCATTAAGAAGTATCTCCAGAACCCTCCGGTATTAACGCCACCCATGCCAGGGCAACCTCTCATCTTATACTTGTCTGCCACATCTTCAGCTATGGGATGCATGTTGGCACAAGAAGGAGAAAGAGGAAGTGAAAAAGCTGTTTACTACATCAGCAAGAAAATGATGGGGTGTGAGGAGCGATACACGTCACTAGAAAAGGTCTGTTGGGCATTAATCTGGGCTTCCAAGAAGTTGAGGCACTACATGTTAGCTTACTCCGTAAAGCTAATCTCTCGAATGGATCCACTCAAGTATCTGTTCGAAAAGCCAGCACTGACAGGCAAACTGGCACGATGGTTGCTAATGCTGGCAGAATTCGATATCAAGTACATCACTCGGAAGTCAGTGAAAGGGAAAGCAGTTGCAGAATTCCTGGCAGACCATCCTGTGGAAGGGCCAGAGGATGTAGAGTTCGAATTTCCCGACGAGAATGTAATGACAGCAACCCACGACGTCTGGGTGCTGTATTTTGATGGAGCAGCCAATCAGAAAAGATTCGGAATCGGAGTATTGCTGGTCTCACCAGAAAGGTCACACATCCCTCTTGCTTTCAAGTTAAATTTCGAAGTCACCAACAACCAAGCAGAATATGAAGCATGCATAGTAGGAATGGAAGCTGCCTTAGAAATCGGGGTCAAGAGACTGGAGGTAGTCGGAGATTCCAATTTGGTAGTGTCACAGGCCAACGGGGAGTGGAAGGTGAAAGAAGACAAGCTCAAACCCTACCACCAAGATCTCGAAGATCTAATCCCACGGTTTCAAACAGTCACCTTCACTCATGTGCCAAGGTTAAAGAATCGATTTTTTTTTTTTTTGGATAATCCAGCTTGAAATTAAAAGGGGTTAAGCGAATGTACAGCCTACAAGGGGCATACCCCAGGGAGGACAAAACGAAAATAAAGAAAAGAAAGAAAAAATGCGTACTCCCCGGCACAACCCGCCGAGGTGGGCAATTTGGAAGTCCTAGCACAACCCGCTAGGGTAGGGATAATGATACTAAACAGGAAAATAAAACTATAAAACTGTGGTTACAAAAAGCATGACCCATTGGGGTGTTGTAATACATGGGCCCACTAGCTTAATGAAGTACCCCCAAAATGTGTGAGATCTGGTCCCAATCTTTCAAAATGTACCACGTGAAAGAAATGGCTTTACAACTGTGCATGAACAAGTCAATCAAGTCATGAGTGCTGTTGATGTGAATATCTCAAGAGAGAAACGTGGGTCCCATTGCCCATTGCAAAGTCTGTCCATTGCCCATTGCTATTGGTGACAGTAGTGTGAACGTGTAGACCCAGGAGGTGTACATCTCGGACGTTGAGCCTTTAAAATTGATTAAAACTTCCACAGAGTGGAACAACTCATGCATGGACCATGTTGGTACAAGGAGCCAGCCCTATCTTGTGCGTGAACCCATTGTGGGCCATGGGGATGAACCATTTGAACCCACTGAAACATAACGTATGAAGGGGGTGGGGCCCACCTTCTTCTTCCCCGCGTAGAACACGAGAAACCAGAGGAAGCCCAGATTTTGTACAGATTTCCAGCAAGCAAACTGAAATTTCTGATTTAACACCCATTAAATCCATTCTCAAAGACAGAACAAATTATAGGGCCCATAAGTGATGTATATCAGCTCTAGAAATGGAGCTTAAAGAAGAAACAGAGTTTCATTAACCTTAGAAATACCAACAACCAGCATCAATATTTACCCAAAAAAAACAACCAGCATCAACAGAAGCATAACAGGACATCAAGAATCATCTTCAACGAAACACACCCTAACTGAACCAGAACCCATGTGGTATTACCCCTCTGCCGTGCCACCAACGACCCTTAACAGAGGGAACTGAAGCGCAGAGATAGAATCGGAAAATAAAACTCAGATCCAAAATTTTTGATGGAGACTTACCCAGAAGAAGCCCTAGCTGGTGTTCGATCCCCATGGTACGAAGCTCCATATAGGTCCCTGACGATGGGCTTGAAATCCCGAGAGGTAAGATGTGGACGAAACCCATCTACTCTGCCTCGTCTGAAACTAGTTCGCCCACCTCCTGTGGTGCTTTTTTGTGGATCTGAAACGCCCGGGGTGAGAACCTTGCGGGTGAGAACCCCCATAAAGAACCTGGGGTTTCCTCTACTTTCCCGCTGCTGAAACTGGGTTTATGACCCAGATCCCCTTTGTTGATAACCATTGTTTAAAAATGCACTTGCTCGAAGCTCTGGCGACATTGTGAACTCGCATAGAAGTACTTAGGGTCTTGATTTGGGGAATCCAGCATAACCCCCATGTATAGCGATCATGGAAGAGATTCACGAAGGAGTCTGCGGTCCTCACATGAATGGGATAATGCTTGCGAAGAAGATTCTCCGTCAGGGATATTACTGGTCAACCATGGAAACTGAGTGCGTCCAGTACGTGAGACAGTGTCACAAGTGCCAAATTCACGCTAATCTCATGCATATACCACCGTCAAAATTGCACTCCATGACTTCACCTTGGCCATTCTCTACCTGGGGCATTGATGTCATTGGCAGAATTACTCCGGCTGCGTCTAATGGGCACAAGTTCATCTTGGTAGCAATCGATTATTTTACCAAATGGGTCGAAGCTGCTTCATATGCAACTTTGACGGCAGTTCAAGTCTCCCACTTCATCAAGCAGAACATCATCTATCGATATGGTGTCCCTCAGGCTTTTGTGTCAGACAATGGGGTTCACTTCAAAGGAAGAGCCGCAGAAACTCTCGAAGACTTTGGAATCCAGGTTCATAAGTCAACTGTTTATCGGCCGCAAACCAATGGGGCTGTGGAAGCAACGAACAAAACCCTCAAAACGATACTGGAAAGGACCACTCAGTCTGCGAGGGATTGGCACGAACAACTGCCGCTAGCATTATGGGGATACAGGACATCCATTCGTACTCCGACAGGGGCAACACCTTATTCTTTGGTATATGGCATGGGGATATGAGGTACCATCCTTGATCATGGTTGAATCGAGATCGGTGAAGCGAGAATGGCAGAACAGATTTGAAGAGCTTATGTTATTTGATGAAAGACGGCTCAAAGCTTTGTTTCACGTCCCAAGTTAGCTTGCACGGGCATTCAACAAGAAAGTGAAATCCAGAGATTTGCAAGAAGGTGACATGGTTTTAAAGGAGATCCGGGCTCCAGTCTTTGATCCTCGCGGGAAGTTTCGACCAAAATGGGCAGGTCCATACATCATCAGGAAGATCTTGTCTGGAGGCGCGACACAACTCATCGATCTCGACGGCAACGAATTCTCCACTTTGGTTAACATGGATCAACTCAAGAGATATTACCCCTGAGAGAAGCTCGCTGGACTGAAAACCTCAAGGGCGGACAGTGCCAGGCAAAATTTAGGGCAAGCCTGCTAAGTCGAAAACCCGCAATGGGCGATTTAGGCAAAAGTAAAGGCAAATCAATCAAACGAGCTCGCTAGACCGAAAATCCGAAAGGGCGGTACTAGGCAAAATTTAGAGCGCAAAAGGAGAGCGTCAATACTCGAGTGAACCCTAGCCAAATTTGTACTTTCGAACTACGTCATGACCTGATTCCTATAAAAAGGATACGTAGGCATCCTCGCCTCGAGGACCGGTCGCCATCTTTTAAAAATATCTCTTTGAGTTGATCTCTAGCCGTCACGTGTAAGTCAAAATGCAACTCTCATAATTCATCTTTATTCAAATGAACTTCTTGGATTACATGGCTGAGCATGAAACTTTCAAAACACAAAGCAAACAACAGAGCATGACCTCGCACGAAGCATCTCGTGGGTCTATGCAATTTATTTCGGGCACATTAAGATTGAGTTCAAAAGTCAACTTTGGCTTCCATATTCCCTTGTTTCCATGTCTCTTATTAACCATCTCACATAACGCTCTGAAAGATTGACACTCGGATACTGATCTCTCGAAATGGTTGCACTCTCCCTCCAAGTGTTCTGATAAGCTCTAAAGGTGGCAAAGTTGTGGTTAGAAAAGTAAGACCACCCAAAAAGAAGCGATGATGTCATCATCCTCTTTGGCGATTTTGGCGATTTCGGGCGATTCTTGCGTTCGAGATTGAAACCCTAGTTTCTGAGGGTTCTCCTACGGGTGTGATCACCATGGATGGTGATCCATCCTCACCTTCTGCTACTCTCGGACTCAAGGCGGGAAAGGCGATTCCATCTGTAACCCTAGATATGGTAGACCCATCTGGTTTGGCCATGGCAGAAGTATACTCAGACCTTAGTGCTCTGGGTTCTAAGGTGATTGACTCAAATGAGGTAAGGAAGAAGCAATCTTCGCAGTCGGAGGGCACAAACTCCTTCATCGCAACCCCGCAGCACTACTCAGATCTGGGCGCTGAAGTGCCCAATACACCTCTAAACACAGCAACATCGAGCAAACCGATTCACAGTAAGCTCTTGACCCCTGGTGCGGTGTTCTCCACACCCACCAAGTTTATTCCTTTCAAACCCCAAGATCTTTACCCGCAACAACAGACTACACCAGTTAATCGTATTAAACCGATCCACACCCCCACATCTACAAATCCCACCTTCACTGAGCACAACCCTCAAACTTCCCCAAATACGAAATCTCACACTATTCGAGAGCAGTTATCGACACCAGGGAAGCAAAATACCAACAGTCAACCACCTGACTCTCAAAGCCCCACCAATCAACTCGACGGGGAAGAAAGGATAGCCTCGTTAGTGCGTGCATTGGAAGAAGAGATGCAAAACTCTGGAACTAGGGTTGACTGTTCTGAGATCAAAAATCAACTCCTTCAGCTTAGAGCAAAGGAAACTAATCCAACAGACACTTCGTCTAGCAGGGCTGCAGGTAACTCTCTAAAGGTTGGTTTCCATTATCCTAATACACAGCACCATCCACAAATACCCAATAAAGAAGGAACGCAGCATGAGTTAGAACCCAAAAATCATCTCAAGGATCAAAACACCACTCATCAGCATAAAGCTAAGGATTGGGCATCTCTTTTCCAGTCCCAAGGTCGTTCAAATGTCATGAAGTTAAACCACTACCCAGAGATTCTACAAGGGGAGGAGCCTGTTGTTGATTTGGAAGACTCCCATTTCAATGATAGGACCTGGAATAACTGTCTTATTGGTCATTTTTTGGATGGGAAAATGGCTTTTCCATTACTCAGTGCCACAGCCAGGAAAATCTGGAAGGATCATGGCAGGATTAAGATTAAGCAAGTTGGGGCCTGTTATTTCTTTGAATTCCAAGACGAGGAAACCAAGCTTAGAGTCCTGGAGGGGGGGCCCTATTTCTTCTCCAGAAGATATCTTGTCCTTAAGGATTGGCATAGAATGCTAATCCCTTCCACTGAACACCCCTCTACCATCCCTGCATGGGTTAAAATTCATAAACTTCCTTTGGAATGTTGGACAGAGGAAGGACTGAGCCGTATTGCAAGTGCCCTAGGCAAGCCACTCCATGTGGATGTAGCTACTGCTCAACAACAGAGACTGGATTATGCCAGAGTCTGTGTAGAAATCTCAGCTACCTCAGAACTACCCAGAAATATCCAAATCAGGAATGGACTTGCATCTGTCTTCCTGAATCTAGAATTCCAATGGCTCCCACCTAAGTGTGGGTCATGTAATGTATTTGGTCATACCTGTAAACCCAAGGCTGAAATTCAAAATGCAAGCAAAGATGAAGTTTGGCAACAACTTGGGAAAGCATTGGGGGGAGGTGGAGGAGTCTTGGAAGCTCTTACCAAGGAAGTGAACAAGGATACCACAGGGGCTGACTTTGTAATACAACCTGACAAGGAAGGAGTGTTTATAGAAGATTTGGGGGAGGACATCCAGGAAGTTGCAGTTGTCCAAACTACTTCAGATAATTCTTGTTCTGGTCTATCTGAGCACATCATTCATTCTGCTGGGGATGGTCCTGATGATAAGGACCAGAACACTGAGGTAATGCCCCTGAAGACTGTCCAAGAACCATTGGTGAATGTAAGCGGCCTTCCTCCTGAACCTCCTGACATTAAGGGGAGCATTGGTAAGAAGAGCAATCAGAAAAAACAAAAGAAGGGCAGCTATGGCAGCAAAGGGGACTCCTCTGGCTCCCATAATAAAGGCAGGTAACTCTACATTCCACTTTTTGTCATGGCAGCATGCTTATTCTGTCGATTATCTGCCACCTTTTGAATAAGTCCTTTATGTCTATGCCTATACCTCCAGTTCAATTTGGTTTTTGGAATATGAGGGGTCTTAATGACCCTCTCAAGCAAAAAGAGGTCAGGTCTTTTGTTATCAATAATAAGCTATCAATCATTGGATTGGTAGAGCATAAAATAAAGGAGCCTAATTTTAACAGGATAACTAACTCCATGATTCCCTTTTGGTCTTTTGTACACAATTATGCTCATACTCCTAATGGCAGAATATGTGTTGGATGGGATCCCTCTATTGTGAAAGTCACTGTCCTTGGTCAAACTAGTCAAGCCATCCACTGCCAAGTTCACTATATCACAGGTGATATCCAGTTTGCTGCCACATTTGTTTATGGCTCTAACATGTACCATGAGAGAGCTGACCTGTGGCAGGACATAAACTCCTGGAACAGCCCTGACCCTTGGGTAATATTAGGGGATTTTAATGCTTTGAGATACCCCTCTGATAAGGTTGGAGGTGACAACCATTGGCCTACCCATATGGGCAATTTTGGCATGTGTATTGAACATAATGAACTTGAAGACCTTAAGTACACTGGGTGCCACTTCACATGGTCAAACAAGCAAAATCCTCCCCATGTTGTCACCACCAAAATTGATAGAGTTCTTGTTAATGAGAAGTGGATTAAAATCTTTGCACATTCTAATGCCCACTTTCATACTCCTGGGGTTTCTGACCACTCTCCCGCAGTGGTCCATTTGAACCCCTCCTCTGAGAAATCCAACAAACCTTTCAAATTCTTCAACTTTCTTGCTGCACACCCAGACTTTCTTTCTGTTGTTCAGCAAGTGTGGAGAAAGATAATCATTGGTAATCCAATGTATGTCACTTGTGAAGCTTAAGCTCCTTCAGAAGGAGCTCAAAAAGCTTAATACCAAGGATTATAGTGACATCACCTCTAGAGCCCTTGCTGCCAGGCAGCAGCTGGATGATGTCCAGAAAGTTTTGGGGGCTAATCCTAACAATACCTCCAGTCAATTGCAGGAGAGAGTCCTTTCTAGGCAGTACATGAACTTAGCTAGAGCTGAGGAGAGCTTTGCTAAACAAAAATCAAGAGTCCAATGGTTGAAACTTGGGGATCAATGCACCTCCTATTTCTTCAAGTCCATAACCCACAATAGAAATAGGGGTAGAATCACTAGTCTCATTATTGGTGACTCCAGCCTCACTCAAGACACTAGTGTGATCAAATCTACCTTTGTTGAGTATTATACTCAACTGCTTGGTACCCCTCACCCCACTCAATACCAGGGTGGTCCTAGGATCAATCAACTTGTCAGCACCAAACTTTCTGATGCTCAAAGAGATGCTATGATTTCTGAGATCTCTAATATTGAGATCAAAGAAACTTTCATGTCACTCAATCCTAACAAAGCCCCTGGTCCTGATGGGTACAATGCCAATTTCTTTCAAAAAGCTTGGGTTGTTGTTGGGCATGATGTGACTTCTGCTGTCAGGAACTTTTTTAGATCGGGTAGGCTTCTTGCTAAAGCTAATTCTACCAGTGTTGCACTTGTTCCTAAAATCCCTAATCCTTCCAAAGTGGGGGATTTTAGACCAATCTCATGTTGTAACACCATTTACAAGTGCATTGCTAAGATCATATCCAAGAGAATCCAAGCTGTCCTTCCCCATCTCATTGACCCTGTGCAATCAGGTTTTGTGCAGGGTAGAAGGATCGCTGACAATATTTTCCTTACCCAGGAAATCATGAGGGGTTATCACAAGCATTCTCCCTCTCCTAGGTGCGCCTTAAAAGTTGACAATATGAAAGCTTATGACAATGTCAGGTGGGATTGCTTGTGGGATATACTTGAATCCATGAACTTCCACCCTCAAATGATTCGATGGATTAAAGCTTGTGTTTTTTTGGGTAAATAAGCTTGAAAATAAAAGGGGCTAAGCGGATATACAGCCTACAAGGGGCATACCCCAGGGAGGACAAAGCAAAAGAAAGAAAACAAAACAAAACAGAAACTTCTAAGGCAGGCTTGCCTAAGAAAGTGGGGAAGGCCAATTGGCTACATGGGGATGAAGAGTATAGTGTTTCTCCCTCATCAGTAAGATGAGAGAGAAACACACAATGGAATGAAGGAACAAAAAGGGACAACCCCCCATTGAGTAAAGAAAATTACAAGAGTAGTTTATCCAAAAAATTTACAAGAGTAGTTTAGTATTAGAACTTGAGCATGGAGGTAACTTGGAATCACTTGATCATGGGAATTACCAATCTGGATGTGACACCATGGGAATTATCCTAGTACTTGGAAGCACAACCGCCTTGTACTTGGACTTTGAACATGAACATTGAGATTTGAACATAACAATGAAATGAAATGAAATGGGAGGACGCCCCCTCCCCAAGGGGATCATACATGCCAAGGGACATCCCCCCAAGGCTAGGCAACTATGAAAAATTCGCCATGACCCGTTCGCAAATGGAGCACCCTCAAGGTGCCAGCCGCCACTGCGTAAACAACAGCAGCAGCTGAAAAAAAACGAAAAGAAGAGGAAGAGAAAGAGACAGAACTTCCAATAGCAGACTAAGCAGCAGGTAGCAGCATATCATAATACAATTACATGGGTTGCAACAGCTCTTGCAACCCAAGAAGTGCAGGTGTAGCAGCATTACAGTGACATCATATCCATTCAAACATGCAACATAACAACAAGAGAATGTACTAAATTCCAGGAATAACCACACTGTGTAATCGGTACGAAAACCACACTGTGTAATCAGTACAGCAGCAGTAAAGAGGCAGCAGCAGTACAGTGATAGCATGATAATATAACTGTCCAGTGGCAGCACAGGAGTGAATGCATAGTGCAGCAACTTCAGCATTTGTACCAATATGAACTCAATAGTGATTACAACAGCTGGCTTAACATCAACAGCAGAATCATATAGTATTTAGAACAATGTACACAAGTGAAACCTAAGAGAATTCTAAGTATGTGGCTCTCACTTCAACTCCCTTGGACACTCACAACTTCTATATCCCTCTTCTAAGGTTCCAGACTCCCTCAATAACTCACAGGATAATCTCCAACAACAATACTCTCCACTCGAAAGGAAATTCAGAGGTCCAAGACACTCAACTCACTGGCACACACATTTAAGTTGATCACTCCCTTACAACAGTCATGAAATCTATCAATGGAGTACCCACAATCAGTAAATACCTGCACTCAAATTCCCAAATGGGATGTTAGTATTACAAACTTCCTGAAACTCCTGGCTAAAGACCTGCAATCACAAATTCCCAGTTGGGAGGTAGCTGAACCTGTCAATCTGAGCCAGATACTAGCAAATGGTTGAGTTGAGACAATTAAGAAAGCATGCTTAGACTATTAAATGCCACACTTCACCAGTTAATGTGAACTAGTAGGAATGCTCCATGATTCAAGAAGGTCCAATGAGCCAGCTGGGATTCTGGACAAGGATAGCAGTCTATTTCTAATGTCACCACAAATTCTGGCCACAACATAATGTACAGGGTGCTGCACATTCTGGAATTTCCTAGAGTTTCTTTCAATCCATACATGATAGAGAGTCACAGTGAAAGAAAGTTTGGCAAGGATGGTTCTCAGGCCTTTCCCTTTAAAGTTGCATAGGTGGGAGATCCAGCTAGCAAGTGATTGTGCTTGCCATCTAAAATGAGATTTAAGGGACACTGTTTCCCACACTTGTTTAGAGAATGGGCAATTAAAGAAGAGATGATCATGGTTCTCATCATCAGGGCAGAAGCTACAACCAGGGGAATCAATGACCCCAAACTGAACTAACCTATCTCCAGTGGTTGGAGGCGTCAGACTTTGGTGTTCGCCAGATTTGGGTATTGGATTTGACTCACGCAACGAGTCGCGGTCGATGGCTGAGTGACTCTGAGGATAGAGGTTCAGAGGTTTGAAGGGAGTGAATTTGGTAGGGGTCGTGTAAACTGTACCTGGAATCAGCAGCTTACTATGGATCTGATCTCTCCCCGACGGGGTGATGGTGTTGTTGTTTGTTTGGGAGAAACCCATCTGCTTCTTTCTCACCACATAAGAATCCACAGCCCTGCCACCCAAGGTATCCTTAGATGGGAGTGGATCTTCTTCCATAACTAAGTCTTCAATCGCCTAGGGTTTCACCGTGCATCGCATGAATCGCAGGAATCGCATTAAAGCTTGTGTTTCCACTGCCAATTACTCACTGAGTATAAATGGTGACCCCACTGGTTCTATTCAGGGCAAAAAAGGTCTGAGACAAGGTGATCCTTTGTCCTCATATCTTTTTGTAATGATTATGGAGGTCCTCACCCAATTGTTGAAAGAAAAGTCCCTTAATCCCAACTTCAATTTCCATTGGAGGTGTGATAAGACTAAAATCATTAATCTCTGCTTTGCTGATGATCTCATGATTTTTTGCAAAGGGGATTTGAGTTCTATCCATTGCATCCAAGATGCTCTTGCAGAATTTGAGGCTCTTTCTGGCCTGTCTCCTAGTCCTGGTAAAAGTAGCATCTTCTTCTCTGGAGTCCCATCCACGATCAAATCTGCTATTATTGGAACTTTAGGATTTCAGGAGGGGGCCCTCCCTGTTAGATATCTTGGTGTCCCTCTCATTTCCACCAAGCTTAGGTACACAGATTGTAAGGCCCTCATTGATAAAATCACAAATCGTACCAAATCTTGGACCAACAGATATCTGTCTTATGCTGGGAGGGTTCAATTGATTAAATCGGTTTTGTTCTCCATGCAAACATACTGGTCCTCTATATTCATCCTCCCAAAGAAAGTCATTAAGGAAGTTGAGTCAATTCTTAGATCATTCTTCTGGACTGGGGCTGACCTTAGAAGCACTGGTGCCAAGATCTCTTGGGAACACTTATGTACTCCTAAGAAGGAGGGGGGATTGGGTTTTAAATCTCTTCAAAGCTGGAATAAGGCTGCTATGGCCAAACATATATGGTACCTTATATCGGGCGGAGAACAATCCATGTGGTGCCAATGGGTGAAATCCTACTTACTCAAAGGGAGGAGTTTCTGGCATGTCAACATCCCTAGCTCTCCTTCTTGGACTTGGAGGAAATTACTACAGCTTCGTCCTCTCATTCAATCATTCTTTCATTAGCAGATTGGAGATGGTTCCACCACATCTCTGTGGTATTACAATTGGCACCCTCTTGGGCCTTTGGTTGCGAAATATGGCACTCGTATTATCTATGACTCAGGCCTTTCTGAGGGAGCCACTGTGTCTGATATTTTGAATAGCAATAGCCAGTGGAATTTCCCTGTCACTCAAACTTGGGAGCTGAATGAGATTAGGGAGGGTCTTCCTACTTGTAGGCTGTATATTCGGTTAGCCTCTTTTTATTTCACGCTTATTTACCCAAAAAAAAAAAAAAAAAGTTGTGGTTAGGCACGACAAAGTTCTCTGATGGCGGAATTGACTGACGAACACCAAACTGACAGAGTATACGGTTTGGAATGTAGAAGGTCCAGCAAGATAGACCAGCCAAAACCACCCGCTGACGCCCCATGTTGCTCACAGTCATGGCAGGACTGTCAAGCCAAGCCAAGCGCCAAGCAATTACCTCTTCTGTAAGCCGGGAAAGCACCCTGAACCAGCCATGCACATCATCAGAAACTTCCAGAAAATCCCTTTGGACGAATCCCTGTGTTTCGTGAATCCGCCTCCGTGGCACGGGTTCCAACAAATTGGCTTTGTCACATAGCCATATCTGTATCAGAGAGAAAACAAGTAAGGAGCCTTAGACAACCTAAACCCGAGCGTTGAGGTAAAACAAGAATGTGGGAAAAACCGAAAAAAGGAGAGCTGAGTGAGAAGCCTACCTGTAAGAGCAAAGCACTACCTTCGAAAACATCGGTATCCCCAGCATGAACTCTGTCCAGTCCCATCAAAGTTTCCGCTAAGACCATTGGAGCCACATCTTTGCGTTCCTCAATTTGCATGGCAACACCAACCAAAGATGAACTCGCCTGCCCGTCGGACTGGACAAACAAGAAAGCAGCGAGCAAGCAAAGACACAGTGCAAAACCTTCTGGACGAAATTGAGATATGATCCGCGGAATGTTGATAATGCCTCCTTGGAGCATAGACTTCGCTGCTTTATTACTTATCCCGAGCTTGACAGATAGCACATTGGCAAAGTTTACCCCGTGCAGGGGTATGACCGGCATTTCCAGGTTAAACCCGCCAAGGTATGCATGGAATTCCTCCACAGTAGGGCATAACTCGTGAAGGCCGAAACGAAACACATGCACTTTTGGATCCCAGAATCGAACCGCAGCATGCAAGAGCTCAGGACGGATTGATACGTCCCGGATACGGCGCAACGAAGTCAACCGGTGACCCTGAAAGTTAAGCCATCCAATGCCGTCAAGATCATCGAGCCAAGGCCGAACCAAAGCCGAGAAACTCATGGTTGAGTGAGGGATGTAAAAGAACAAGAGGTTTTGGGTTTTCAGAGCCCAAAGGAGCTGTGAAAGAAGGCCATTTATGGTAAGCAAGGGTAAGAAAACTTTTGAATTGGCCGCCTCGTAAAGCGTGCCAACATTGAAGAGCGTGGAGAATACTCTCAAGAACTTGAAAGAACCTCGAGGAAAGCAAGACCGGGTGATTTTTGGAACCAAAGAACTCTCAGATAACAAGACACACAGGAGCCCAGAAACCTGCAACGAAACTCAAAGTCTTGGCATTTTCAGAAGTGAACCGTGCGGTTCACTTTGGTTGGCCGTACGGCCCATCTCAATTAGCCGTGCGGCTAACTTTGTGGTGTTCATAACCAAATTTTGGCTCGGGCCACCATAAGTTGTTTTGGGTACATTTTGGGCACTTTTCCTATTCATACAACTGATGACAAATGTTTTAAAAGCTGTGGGAAGAATCGATTTGAATTTCAAGCAAGCACTCTCAAAGCTCAAATACGCCAAAACAGGCAACTTGAAATGTGTCATGTCGCTCTTCTAGCATCAACGGCTCCGGCAGGCCACGCCAAACATTCGCAAGGATATTATGGAGTTATTTGGTGGATTTTACGAAAAACTTTGAAGTCCCAGGATGCCAAAGCCTGAAATTGCCCGATATTGCCCGAACGAGGGGCGCCGACGGATCGAAACGTGTCCGAGTGTCAATATTCTCATTCCATTCATCTGAGCAAGATACGACATGCATTTGTGATTTGTTGGAAATGTTGCTTGGAAAACATCATGTAAACATTGAGGTTTCGAGCACAATGGGCCATGTTATGAGTTTCTTGTAAAGTTTCGAGTTCATTGAGTCAATTTGTATATACATGTTTCATCATTCCCAGTCCAATCCAAAGTTACATATTGTTATTTTTCTTTTCTCAGGGGCATATATAGCATATTATCAACATTCAGTCGCTCAGAAAGCAATCATGTGCAAAACTTGACTTTTCTTTCAAAAATGCGTTAGTGTGAAAAGTGGGGCAAACAGGCGCCCAAATCAAAACCGAGCACGCAGGCTCGTCCTAAAAACCACTACGTCGCCTCTTCGTAGGCAGACGACGGCCGAGTGTCAGAAATGGATCCTCCTCAGGGGTGTCCTCGCTACTGCTACCGCCACTGCTCTCTGCATCTCCCTCCCGGGGAAGCCACAGCTCTCTGCGAGCTGAACTCTCAGGGACACCCTCTCTCTCAACGAGGAACGCAAAGATTCTCGCTAGACGCTGGAATCACCAAATGGGACGGGACCGGCTGACGGACCCCACCAAAGATTCTTCATCAAAGGCCTCCTACGAGGCGGTACAGAAGGAAGTACGTCCCGCACAGAAAAGGAAAATTCATTTATAAAGCAGTCAAAAGCATTCAAAATTTCAAGAACGAAGCACAATGTATACCTGGTCCGTCTCATTGACGGGAAAAGCTCTACGGGTGCGTTGAGACCTACGACGTCCACCCGACTCACTGCCTCCAGTCCCGCGGTCACTGCTAGTACCACGACCACTACTGCTACCTCCAGCGCCTCCCCCTCCGTGGCGACCTCCTGCTCTGCCTCTCCTCCTGCTCCTGCACCGCGACCACCTCCAGTACCTCTGCCACCTCCCTGGCCAGCTCTGCCGCCACGGCCACCACCAGCTCCATCATCCCCGTCGTCGTCATCTCCACCGGCATGGGGCACAACGCCCGGCTCTACTCTCGGGTGCACCTCTGGAGTCCCGCCAATCGTGAGACTGCGAACCAAAGCCTCCAGGTCTCGCACCAGCTGAACAGCGGACGCAGCCCAGTCCACCGGAATCTGCAAACAAGAACAAAAGCATTAGCAGGTAACATGAATAAAATGCTTGAATAAAACATGAAGTTTAATTATTTCTTTTTTGGGTAATAAAGCTTGAAATTAAAAAAGGCTAAGCGAATTTACAGCCTACAAGGGGCATACCCCAGGGAGGACAAAGAAAAATAAAGAAAAGAAACGAAAGAAAAAAAAATTGCATGAAATAAAATCTTCTAAGGCAAACATGCCTAAGAAAGTGGGGAAGGCCAAATGGCTACATGGGAAAGAAAAGTATAGTGCTTCTCCCTCATCTGTAAGATGAGAGAGAAACACACATGGGGAACCATGAACTTGAATCTAAGGAGAAACACTCTCCATATACTGTTGGCAAGAATTTTTTTAAAAATTTCGCCATGACCCATTCGTACTTGGAGCACCCTCAAGGTGCCAGCCACTGCGTATACAACAACAGCAACTGAAAAAGAGAAAAGAAAGAGGGAGAGATGAAGCAGCAAAATCAAGCAGAGTCAGTAGAAGTAGCATAACACATTACGTAACCCGCTGGATTGGCACTTGAGTGGCTGGCCGGGCAAAAAGAGCTTGAACCATGGATTTGGAGGCAGCCGGGGACTTGAATAGCCACTGCTCTGCAGCTTGGAGGTTGTATATTCGCTGCTTGATAAAAAAAAATGAGCATTCAAAGAAAGTTAACTGCTACTGCAGACTGTTGGGAACTGCTGCTGCTGTTGCAGCAAACCTCTGGCCAGATTTGAGAGTCGAAGTGCTAGCCTACACGGGAGGACGCCCCCTCCCAAAGGGGATCAAACGTGCTAAGGGACAGCCCCCCTAAGCTAGGCTATATCTCCACATACAACATCAAAGTGATAAGTTAGATGGGAATTCTTGTGGGATATCCTCGAATCCATGAACTTCCACCCTCAGATGATCCAATGGATCAAAGCTTGTGTTTCCACGGCTAATTACTCTCTGAGCATTAACGGAGAGCCTACTGGTTCCATTCTAGGCAAAAAAGGTTTGAGACAAGGTGATCCCTTATCCTCTTACCTCTTTGTCATAGTTATGGAAGTCCTCACTCAATTATTGAAGGAGAAGTCCCTTAATTCAAACTTTCACTTTCATTGGAGATGTGAAAAGACTAAGATCATCAATCTCTGCTTTGCTGATGATTTGATGATCTTTTGCAGAGGGGAATTGAGCTCTATTCAATGCATCCAGGATGCTCGGTGGAGTTTGAGACTCTTTCTGGACTTTCTCCTAGTCCAGCCAAGAGTAATATCTTCTTCTCTGGAGTCCCTCCCACTGTTAAAGCTGCCATTCTTAGGGCATTAGGTTTCCAGGAAGGTTCCCTCCCTGTTAGATATCTTGGTGTTCCTCTCATCACCACTAAGCTTAGGTACTCAGATTGTAAGGCTCTCATTGATAAAATCACAAATCGGACCAAATCTTGGGCTAATAAATACCTGTCTTATGCTGGGAGGGTCCAATTGGTTAAATCAGTACTCTTTTCCATGCAAACTTACTGGTCGTCTATTTTCATTCTTCCCAAAAGAGTCATTAAAGAGGTTGAAGCTATTCTCAGATCATTTTTTTGGACTGGGCCTGATCTTAGAAGCACTGGTGCTAAGATCTCTTGGGAGCACCTGTGTTCCCCTAAGAAAGAAGGGGGTTTGGGCTTTAAATCTCTCCAAGTCTGGAACAAAGCTGCCATGGCTAAGCACATTTGGTATCTTGTTTCAGGTGGAGAGCAATCCATGTGGTGCCAGTGGGTGAAATCCTATTTACTTAAAGGGAGGAATTTCTGGCAAATTAAAATCCCCAGTAGTCCATCTTGGACTTGGAGAAAGTTACTTCAACTTCGCCCTATCATTCAACCATATATTCAATATCAGCTTGGGGATGGGGCCACCACATCACTTTGGCATGACAACTGGCACCCCCTTGGTCCACTTGCTCTGAAATTTGGGAACCGTATCATATATGACTCTGGCATTCCTGATAGTGCCACTGTATCTGCCATCCTGACTAACAATAATCAGTGGAAGTTCCCTATCACGCAAACTTGGGAGCTTAATGAGATAAGGGAGACTCTTCCTCCTCTGCATAGTCCCATCTCATTCCAGGCTGATAGTTGCAAATGGGCCCTGACTCATAATGGGCTATTCACGGTCTCATCATTATGGGACCAACTTAGGACACATTTTCCCATTGTTGACTGGAATCACTTAGTTTGGTTTCCATCCCACATTCCTAGGTGCAGTCTTATCACTTGGATTGCTATCCAGAATAGACTGCCCACTTGTGATAGACTTGTTCAATTTGGGCTTATTAATTCCCCTTGCTGTAGCTTCTGCTCTGATAATGAGACACATGATCACCTCTTCTTCAACTGCCCTGTCACCAGACAGGTGTGGGAGACTGTCTCTCTCAAGTCTCAGTTCAGTTGGCATGCTCAATCTCTCAGTACATGGGTCTCTCACCTATGCTCATTCAAAGGAAAAGGCCTAAAAAGTACTCTGGCCAAACTCTCCTTTACTGTAACTATCTACCATCTTTGGATTGAGAGGAACACCAGGAAGTTTCAGAATCTTAGGCACTCCATTCCTTCTGTGGTAGCCAGAATCTGCAATGACATAAGGGGTAGATTGTTGTCTCTCACCAGAATCCCTGCTGGCCATCTTAACCTTCTAGATTCATGGAGCATACCTATTTTTTTGGGTAATTTAGCTTGAAATTAAAATGGGTTAAGCGAATGTACAGCCTACAAGGGGCATACCCCAGGGAGGACAAAACAAAATAAAGCAAAGAAAAGAAAAATTGCGTACCCCCGACACAACCGCCAGGGGAATATGAAATCCAGCACAACCCGCTGGTATGGGGATACATATGAGTAGAGTGATTGAGCCACAGACATTCCTTCTGAGTGGAGAGTTTGCATAGATGGAGGATCATCATTATGTGAGTTTTGAGGGGGTTTGGAGCCTTAGAGAGAGATATAGGAGTCGTGAGGGTTTGAGGGAGAAGAAGGGTGAGACACAAAATTAGGCTCATTTTGGGGGTGTTTAAGTATTGGGCAGTCATCTGATACTAATTGGAAGTGTACTCACTCGTAATGTGCACTCACTTGTACTCACTTATAATGATGCAGATACTGTTTGCTTCCAGATTCTGTAGTCTGCTCCTGTACTTACCTGTGACTATTGTTTCATCTGTAATTGTTTTGTGCTACTGCTGAGCTTCTGCTTTTATTGTGGACTGCCATAGCTTGGGTAGAGCTGATCTACGTAGTGTGTTTGAAATGCATTTCTAAGTAGTGTGTTTGAGCAGCATGCTATTGATTATCAGTGCTCACTTGAGTGTAGTTCCAATCCATGGTTTGCTCATTGTCTTGTCCCGTATTTTATTAATTAACAGTTTGGATTCCCTTCCCCATTGCAGTGGGGTAAGCCTACTCTAAGGGGGCTGTCCTCATCAGAACAACATCTCACCAAGTAATTCCCAATTGTCTTTTGATCCAAGGTTGTTGTGCATCAACAAATCCCAAGTTCCAAAGGTTGTCTTTTGATGGTCCAATGGTCATTAACAAATCCCAAGTTCAAGGTCCTCAAAGTGCCATCATATGGCATGGTGTCCTTTATCCTGGTTTCTCCAAGTGCAAAGTCATATTCCAAGTTCCTTGCTTGTGCTAGAGAGATCATCCAAGTCCCTTGCCAAGCCTTCAACTCCAAGGTCCAAAGTTATTCCTATGCCCGTAGTGCCTTGTATTTTCCTAACTAAAGTGCCATTCCAAGCATTTTTTTTCTTTTCTTTTCATCTCTCCCTCTTCCTCTTTCTTTTCTTTTTCTTTTTATTTCAAGCTTATTTATCCAAAAAAAAAAAAACAAATCCCAAGTTGTTTACTCAAAGTGCATGGTGTCCTTTACCTTGAGGGTGCTCCATTTCAATTGTTCTTTTGCCAAAGAAGTATGGGACACTGCCATTTCTATCAAGTCACACCCATCAATTGGCAACCCCAAACCCTCAAAGTCCGGTCTCTCTCGCTGTCCAACAACAAGGGCAAAGGACTTAGGAGCACCCTAATTAAACTGTCCTTTACGGTCACTCTCTATCATATTTGGATGGAGAGGAACCTCGGAAATTCAAAATGTGCATAACCCAATCCCTTCTGTGGTAAGCAGGATTTGTTCTGAAATCAGATGTAGGTTGATATCCCTCTCTACGTTGCCCACAGGTCCTTCCTTTTTGTGTGATGCTTGGAACATAAATGCTAATTCTTGATGTGGTGGCATATAATAAGTGAATTCTTTCCTATCTCCACCAACCTACTTTTCTAACTGATTTTAGTGACAGGATCAAGCGAAGACAAACAATTCAGATTGCTAGCAAGCTTTTCTCTTAATAGCCTATTTGGGCAGTGTGCGTTTGCAGGTTAAATGGGTCAAGGAGGCATTCTATCTTGAACGGCTCTGCTACACTACCTCTATTAGCAGGTTTGCTATTTTATACATTGATTCTATGCTATGATAGCAATTGGTTTCTAAACTGAACGGGTGTGTCCTACTCAAAAGAGAGTTCTATGCTATGGTGTTTCTCACTGCTGCTGCAATCTTTACTTGAGTTGTGTGACCTACTCCAATAGTGTGTGCCTAGTGAGGTGCGTGATTGAGCTTCTTCCTTTCCTTTGTGAGTGGAGGTAATAGTGAGAGGGGGAATTTTGTAAGGATAGCTGAGGGAGTTCGGACCCTTTAGAGAGAGTATGAAGTGGTGAGCCTTCGAGGGAGTTGAAGTGTGAGCCCGTAAACTCTAGGTTTTCATGTTTGCATTACTCCCATGCGGTGCATGTTCTGGCTGTCTATCAAGGACTCCAGTCTTGGCCTTTCTTTAGATGCAGTGGTGTTCAATCCTATGTCTTGGTTGCTGCTGATGTTACACTCTCCCGTTATTGAATGGATATGTTTTCACTGTACTGCTGCTGCATTTGTACTTACTATTAAAAATGCTGTCCAATTTTACCAAGATTTGCAATACCAGTGTAGTGCGTGCCAACCTGGTTACTTATTGCTCTGATCCGTGAATGCCATGGTTATGCCTAGCCATGGGGGGATGTCCCTGGCAAGTTTGAACCCCTTCAGGGAGGGGGCTTCCTCCCGCTGAGATGTGGCAGCCTTCTGCTGCTACTGCATTTACTGTTCATTTATTGTTACATTTCTGCTGCTGCTGCAGTTACTTTACCTCATGCTGCTGCTGCATTTGCTGAATTGTGATCATTGTTTGGGATGTCCAGTTCTGTGCATTAGAGTACTTCATATTGTGGTGCATTAGTACATTTTTACTTGTGGTTTTGGGCTGCCATTTGATGGGCAGACTCTGCTTTCTGGGGGCTCCAAATACAGATGAAATGCTGCCAATTTTTTTTTTTTTTTTTTTTTCAGAATCTGGTTGCACTTGGGTGCAGCTATGTCCTAGCTGTAGCATCTGCAGCAAACGTGATCAGGCCGTGCATCATCAGGATATGCCTCATTGGCCGTTCATTAGCAGGCTATGACTCATCAAGTCGTACATCATCAGACGAGCATCAAGCGAGCATCGTCAGGTGCCCGTGCATTACCAGGCCGTGAGGCATCACAAGTTCAAGTTCAAGTCAGAGTGTTCACTTGAAGCACAACAACAATAGCAAATCCAAGCTGCCATTGAAAGAAATTTGGCTGCCACAGCATTCAAAGAGGTTCTCCTCTCTCCTCATGTCATGTTAAACAGCAATTTGGCTGCCTCATCAATTCCTAGCTCCAACATTAGGGAAGTTCAATTATCTTCAAAGTAGGTGCTGCAAGAAGGTGGATTCATTGTTTTGTGTGGTGTTTCCCTCTCCTCTTAGATGAGGATGAAACACCCAGTTTCATAGTTTGTTTGTAATTTTGCTTTAGCTTACTCTCGTCGGGTAGTGACGAGTCGTCCATTTCCGTTTTCTTTTTTTTCTTTTCTTTCTTTGTCCTCCCTGGGGTATGCCCCTTGTAGGCTGTAATTTCGTTTAGCCCCTTTTATTTTCAAGCTTATTTACCCAAAAAAAAAAAAAAAAAAAAAAAACAACAGCTCTGCCCATAGAGTGGCAGTCCATATAGCACAAGCAACTAATCAAAAGCATGATCTCATCCCACTGCTCAACAAGCATGAAATGTAGCACTAAGATACGGGAACATCAGGATAACGTGGCATCAAGGATGCAGCAGTAAAAACAAAACAGCAGTACACAGTGCAGTGGGATGAGATTATTAAGGGCTAGTCACCAGAGGTTGTAACAGACCTAATTTATGTGGCTCTCACTTCATCTCCCTCGAAACCTCACCACATCTATACTCTCACTAAGGACCCAGTCACCCTCTACTACTCCTCACAATATGCCCCCGCTAGATATTACCTCCACTCGCAATAAATCAGTGGCCCAAACACACAACTCACAGGGTATCACACATATAAGTGGGTCACACAGCTCAGAGCAACAATCCACAATGCAAATAGCAAATAGCAAATACAAGGATTGCCTCCATCCTTGGAGACAGAATAACAAAATCAAGGATTGCCTCCATCCTTGGAGACGAATAATAAATCAAGGATTGCCTCCATCCTTGGAGACAAACAATAAAATCAAGGGTTGCCTCCACCCTTGGAGACAGAACAACTTGGTATAGTGAATCTGCAAAATAACCTTGAAAAGACCTGTAACACAGAGTACCCAAATGGGTAGGTTAGAACCAAACACAGACCACCTTTTCAGAGTTTGCTGAGACCTTGTGGAGTAAGAGCTAATTATTTCTTGTTTTCAAATTTCAGGATTACCTCTGTCGCGGTAAGAGTAACTGGTGGGGTGACCTCAGGAACCACCACATACCCCATACTCCCGTTCGGCAACATCACATCAATCTCTCTTCTCAGAACAGGTAGTACTTGACCCTCCACAGGTGCAGGGGCAGCCAGACGGGTCTCCATATCCAGATTATAAGCCAAGCTACTCACCACATAACTGTCGTAGTCCTCTGAGGGGCTAAAAACCAACTCTATGTCTAGCACCGTGAACGCCTCCACCTCAGCTAAAGTATACTCCTGTGTCCTCTGAACAAATGGCGGAAGAGGGCCCGACACTCTGAAGTGGTCTAAGCCCAGGGACTGACGTGTCACCCTCTCACCCAAGTACCACTGCCACCCGTATGGGGACTCCAACAACACGCGCCCCCGCGTCACCGCCCGACTCCGGGTCAAGTAAGGAGCACTCAACCTGCCCCACGCATCCCAGTTCACCTGCAGGGAACCATGGGTTACTTTCAAAGTCAACAATGGAATCAAAATGTTTGCAAAAAAAAAAAGTTAGGAAGTTTGGTATCATACCGTCTCACCCCTGGACTGGTCCAAGAAGACGCGAAAGAACCTCAGCTGCCCCTTCTTCCCACCTTTCCCGACATGCTCCTTGGTCCACTTCGCTGCCCGCGGAAGCACGCGCTTGTCCGCATGAGAGTTCTCTGGGGCCGGCACTCCAAACACTTCATAAGCCCATACCTGCATTTTTCAAGGGATTCATCAGTAACAAGAATAAAAACAACAGTGCATGGAGTATCTAAAGCAGGAAGAAATAACATGGCATACCTCCAAGACCCTCCAGTAACCTCCAAGAGTGTTCGCTGCTCCGCGAACCACTGAGCCAAGGAAACAGTAAAGGGTGCCCAAGGCAGCTCCGCCCCAGTCAAACCGGCCAGCCGTCCTCAAGTCTACCAAAGCAGGTAACCAACTCAAGTGCACCGAGTTCTGCCTATTCGGAAATAGCGCAGTGCCGAACAAGAAAAGCAAATAGGCTCTCGCCATCTGTGCAGCCTCAGCAGGAGATCCCGGCTCGTGATCCCATATCGCCGGCAAGTGGTCACATCTCACCATCGCCTCATCTCCAACCTCCCTCCCCAGAAAGTGGCGCACGGCCGCTCGGTCCAAGTACAAACCAGAGTCGAAAGGTATCGGCTCGCCGCCAACTCTCAACCCTGTAGTCGCAGCAAAGTCCAAAGGGGTGATCGTCATCTCCCCGAACCGAAAGTGAAAGCTATTGGTGGTATCCCACCAATGCTCCATCAGAGCCCTCAGCAACTTCCGGTCCGTCCGGGTAGGCAGCAGAGTACTAATAAAAACAGTGAAACCAGCTGCATCCACCAATTCTCTCACACTCGGAGGCAACCTCCTGTACTGAGCCAAGCAATCCGATGGCCCGCCATATCCTAGAAGAGAACGATCCACCTGTTTCAAAAGGACGTGGCACAAGTTCAGTCAGTAAAGCAACAAAGGATATGCAGAACAAAAGCAGTTCAAAAGAAAAACATGAATGAAAAGCACTCACCAGAGGTCTGCTAGAAGTGTGTGTCGACGGGTCGCGCAAGATCAGCGACTCAGGGTAAAGCGGCAACCGTGGCTCGTACACCTCACACCCTACAGGTATAAAGAAGTGAACCGGAGGATCGTAAGTCCCCAGGACAAAGGGCTGTCTGCTCCTCAGAGCCAGCTGAACCTCCTCAACTATGGTCACGCGGACCAACTCCTCTGTCTGCACCCCTGCCTGCTCAGGCTCGCCAACCGGTGGCGTCTCTCCTACCAAGACCTCGCCCAACCGAGGGAACTGCTGCAAGTTCCGTGCCAAGGTCTCGTCAGTAACCCCCTCCAAGGTATCCCCCAAAGTAACTCCAGGAGCTCGTGAAGAACCAACCCGAGAAGTAAACAAAATCGGGTCAGAAGGCTCCCCAGTGTCAACACTCTCCTCTGGCACCTCGCCCGTACCAAGTACCCGAGTCAAGCTCCTGAACACAAGAGCAACAGGTACAACAGAGGACACCCCCTCAGCCTGTGCTCTACCAACCTCTACTCTCTCCATCCCTGCTCCCTCAGTCTGTGCTCCCGCGGCACGTGCCTCCTCAGCCTGTCCTCCCTCACCACTAACACCTCCACTATAGAACATCCCATCACCCATCTCCTCATCACTACTACCTCCCATCTCCCCGAGATCCTCCATAAACACATCCCCAGGTCGCACAATGGTGATCGGAATCCTAACAGAAGTGTCGTCACCGCTAACCGGATACTCTCTCACCAAAACAGCACTTGCAACATCAGGGAAAACTTCATCCCCACCACCTACACTCTCCTCCGCAACCCGCGGGTCAATCAGAACATCAACACCACCAACATTCATCTCAATCTCAGGCAAAGGAACATTTATATAAAACTGCCGTTGGAAATGTCAGAGCTTCTCTCACTAGCGATCTTGGCGACTCCATCTCCTTCCCTGGCGATTTTTCAATGATACCCTAGGAAGCAACTCCTCTCCTCTCATGGCCGACGGGCTAGGGTCGTCAGCCATTGACTCTCATGAGGTTCGTAGGAAACAAGGTTTTGTTCCTATCCCCAAATCATATCTACAATCTCTCCCAACTGCTCAATCGGGCGTACCATCCACCATAGCCATACCTCGTGCTCACTCAGATCTGTTCCCAGAAGTTCAAGATACTCTTCAAGAAGTAGCATCTCTCCAATACACGCCAAATACCAACTACATTCGATCAAATGTGTACCCTCAACGGTTACCTGGTAAGCCTAACCACACTAAACTCTATCTCCCTGTCCGTGGTTCTCAAAACCCTAACCAGTCTGAATTTGCTACACCACAGTCCAGCACAATCGAACAAAACCCTAAATTTCCCTCGTCTCCCACCTCTTCTTCTGGTCCCCTTAGACCTACCATCAATAGCCCTAGTCCGACTCTAAAACCAGAGCTATCTCCATACCCAAGGAACCACAACTCTGGTCATCCTGGTGCTAGTCCAAGCCGCAAGCTAGAACAGGTGTTCCAGGAGGCTGGGGATCGTCTTGAAAGTGTTGATCGTCTTTCCTCTTTAGTAAGCTCTATTGAGAAAGAAATGCAGAAATCAGGAGTCAATGTGAGCTTCTCGAAGTTTAAAGATCATCTCATACAACTCCAGGATGAAGGAACTGAGGTCTCCACATCTGTTGAGCTTGATGGGGAGTTTGTTCGTGTGGAAGATGGGAGTGTTCCAACCCAACCAGCAAAGCCCAAGTTATTTCATCCACCACAAGAAGCCAAAGCAAGGAACTGGTCTTCCCTCTTCAAGGCTCAAGCCCCCTCCAAATCTGCGAGATTAGACCATTATCCAGAGTTTCAGAAGGGTAAGGATGCTCATGTCACCATAGATGAATCACAGATCGAAGATGGAGTTGGAAACCACTGCTTGGTAGGTAATTTCCTGGATGGGAAAATGGCCATGCCTTTACTCTATGCCACAGCTCGTGCAGTTTGGAAAGTCCAGGGTAAGTTTTCTATCAAGCAACTTGGGTCATGCTATCTGTTTGAATTTGAGGACGAGGCAACTAAGCTCAAAGTACTCGAAGGGGGGCCTTACTTCTTTTCTCGTAGGTATCTTGTATTAGAGGAATGGAAGAGGATGTTGGTTCCCTCTAAAAATCATCCCTCTTCAATTCCTGTTTTTTTGGATAATTCAGCTTGAAATTAAAAGGGGTTAAGCAAATGTACAGCCTACAAGGGGCATACCCTAGGGAGGACAAAACGAAAATAAAGAAAAAAAGAAAAAATGGGTACTCCCCGGCACAACCCGCCGGGGTGGGCAATTTGGAGGTCCTAGCACAACCCGCTAGGATAGGACTAAATTGGACAGAAAAATTCCTGATTGTGTAAACATTTCTGTTCGCTTAATGGGCACAAAGGCCACTCATGGTTATCGGGCACAAAACCCACCGCTTGGGATAACATTGAACTTCACCGCCTTTGAAAAGGCACACTGCCACTTGCAGAATTGTGGGTCACAAACCCACTTTGCGTAGAAAAACAGCATGCGATGCTTTTAACTGGTGAACCCTTTGCATGAAATGGGCCCACCATTTGCTTTGACTAATGGCTAAAGGCATAGCACACTGCCATTTACATATGGTAATAAAGAAATTGGGCTGCATTTGGATTGGACCAAAAGGCCATCAGTTGGACCGAATGGCTAACTATAGAGTCAACCTGCTATCACGTGATAGAGAGTACTACCGAAATAGCTGAGATTTTACAGCTGTGCATTGAACACCGTGGTCCCCACTCTTCAATAAGTTTCTCGACTTGAGGAGTGTTTGGCTTCCAAACATCATTTTTGAAACAAGTGAATTTCTCGAGTAGACCAAGAGAGATTTTGACATATTGAACCCAATATCCTGCTGAAAGTAGCCAGCAGTTGTACAAATTTAAAGCAAGTAGGGAAGCCCACTCGCAGAGAGGGGAGTGAATCTCACTCTCATCTTCACAAATTGATTTCCAGGTAGTCACTGGAAAATGAAAACGCACGCAAGTCTCCAGACCAGCTCCAAATGGATGTAAAGGAGAGATGAGGACCTACCAGAGCTCACCTTAGCAACCAGGACCGAATGTGGGATTACCCCCACCGCCGTGACACTGGAGACACTTAGCGGGAGGAACTGGACTGCAGAGGAGGAGCTCATTCAGGACCCCAGGGTCTCAAATACATCTGTGAGAAGCTTTGCGGAGGCTTGAAGTATGGACTTGGAATATTGGAGTTGGAACCCCAATCGTAAAACTGGAGCCTCTTGTGAACGAAGCCCCATTTGTGAGCCCTCCACCCCACGCTAGCTGGTGGGCAATGGAGGAACTGATTGTTGGTGTAGATAACCATAGAAGATCCGAATTAAACCTTCAAGAAGCTCTGATCTGTTGATTGAATGAGGAAACCACCCCACAGATTCTATGAGAGATCTCAGCAAATCAAGACCCCAAACGGGAAATTGCTCCCATCGCCGTGACACCATCTTCACTTAGCGAGAATGGAACTTGAAAAGTGAAACCGAAAAGAAACCTGTGAAGGCAGTGCATTTCCATTTACAAACATTGGATGAAGCCATTTGGGGTTTGTAATCTTGAGTGAGAGGTGGACGAACCCAGGGAGGTGAACCCCATCTGATGAACCCACTTGAAAACATAGATCCCCTTGTAAAAGGATCCATATTTGATACGAGTGGAGTGGAATGAATCTACTCCGGTTGAGCTTAAAACCAAACAGAATGTCTGGTTAATATGTGAAAAATTAAAATGGGGAAGGAGGGGAGTGCACTCTCTCTCTAGATTCTAGAGAGAGAAGCTCTCAACCCAACTGCCTTGGGTAACTTAACTGGATAGCATGAGTTCCTCTTCAATTCCTGTTTGGATCAAATTGCATAGACTTCCTCTGGAATTCTGGAACCATGTGGCTTTCAGTAAAATTGCAAGTGCTGTCGGTAAGCCTATTTATGTAGATGAAGCCACGGCCCAAAAGAAACGACTTGATTATGCACGCATCTGCGTTGAAATAGAAGCAGGTGAAGAGCTTCCCTCTGATATCTCCATCTCGGTTAATGCTGAATCTGTGATGGTAGGGGTGGAATATCAGTGGCTTCCACCCAAGTGTGAAAAATGCAAAGTGTTCGGGCATGTATGCAGTACTAAACCAGCTCCCACTGAAGTCCCTAACGAGGCCACTGAAGGAAATGTCTGGAGGGTTGTAGGGAAGGGCAAGGCCACCTCAGCAAGTCAGGTACCATTACCTTCTTCCGTAACAAAGCCAGGGGATTTAGTTACTGAACAGAGTGATCCACAACCAAGTCCAAGTGCAGCTCAAGCAGTAGATAAACCTGGGGTGCACTCTCCTGCGAAGGGCAGTTCCATTAGCACAGTGGGGAAATTATCCAGCCAAGCTCTCAGTCCACCTACCAATCCACAAATCAGTCAGACTCAGCAAGCTGATGATACCAGTAGTGAAGAAATGGATGAGGATTTTCTGGTAGCTGACTCAGAAGTGTGTAAACCATATTCACCAGTCAAACCTGAGGGAGATGCCACCAATGAGAGCACAAATACCAGTTTACTGGGGATAGCTGACTCCGAAGTTGGCAAACCAATCCTACAAGTCAAACCTGGCTCTTCTGGCAGCAGCTGTGAACAGTTGGGGAAGATTTCAAGTTGGTCTCCAATAAGAAGAAGAAAAAAGGAAGGAGCAATCAGAAGCCTCTTCCTCACTCAAAAGGGCGGTAATCCTTCCCCTTTTCCTTTTGCTAGCAGTCAATTCTCTCTATCTTCTGCTATTTAGGATAGTTTTTACCTAAAGTTTTTTGATGAACACAGCTTTGGAACTTGGGTTTTGGAACTTACGTGGTCTTAATGACACGCTTAAACAAAAGGAAGCAAAGAAATTTATCACTAATAATAAACTTTCCTTGATTGGGCTCTTAGAGCATAAAATTAAGGAGGTCAATGCTAAGAGAGTCTTGAACTTTATTTGTCCTCAATGGCATTTTGTTCATAACTATGAGCATGCCCCCATAGGAAGAATTTTTGTATGTTGGGATCCTCACAAGGTCGATGTTAAGGTATTGAGCAAATCCAACCAATACATTCATTGTGAAGTCCATGCTATCCACTCTGGTATGAGGTTCTTCACTACCTTTGTAGTATGCTTAATATTAAAACCACTCTGGTATGAGATTGGGGAAGATTTCAAGTTGGTCTCCAATAAGAAGAAGAAAAAAGGAAGGAGCAATCAGAAGCCTCTTCCTCACTCAAAAGGGCGGTAATCCTTCCCCTTTTCATTTTGCTAGCAGTCAATTCTCTCTATCTTCTGCTATTTAGGATAGTTTTTACCTAAAGTTTTTTGATGAACACAGCTTTGGAACTTGGGTTTTGGAACTTACGTGGTCTTAATGACACGCTTAAACAAAAGGAAGCAAAGAAATTTATCACTAATAATAAACTTTCCTTGATTGGGCTCTTAGAGCATAGAATTAAGGAGGTCAATGCTAAGAGAGTCTTGAACTTTATTTGTCCTCAGTGGCATTTTGTTCATAACTATGAGCATGCCCCCATAGGAAGAATTTTTGTATGTTGGGATCCTCACAAGGTCGATGTTAAGGTATTGAGCAAATCCAACCAATACATTCATTGTGAAGTCCATGCTATCCACTCTGGTATGAGGTTCTTCACTACCTTTGTATATGGCGCTAATGACCATGTGGATAGGCAAGAATTATGGAGTAGTATGCTTAATATTAAAACCACTCACCCATGGGTTACCATTGGTGATTTCAATGCAATTAGGTCACCTAGGGAGAAAGCGGGTGGCTCACCTAGTTGGCCACCTCATATGGATGACTTTAACAATTGTCTATATGCTTGTGAACTTGATGATCTTAGGTTCTTAGGTTGTTTTTACACTTGGACAAATAGACAAGATGGCCCCAATCATATCTCCACCAAGATTGACAGGGTGTTGGCAAATGAAAGTTGGATGAAATCATTTCCATACTCCAATGCTTTCTTTCCTACCCCGGCCGTCGATCACTCACCTTACATGGTGAGCCTTACCCCTACACCTAAGCCCATTGCCAAACCCTTCAGGTTTTTGACTTTTTAGTGATCATCCTCTCTTTCTTCCTACTGTTCAGAAGATTTGGAGAACCATAGTTCTTGGTAATCCTATGTTCTGCGTTAGCGAGCGAAACTAAGATCTCTTCAAGTAGAATTCAAAAGCTAAACATGCAAGAATTTAGTGCCATTTCGGATAGAGTAAAGGAAGCTAAACTTCAGCCTTGAGGTGTTACAAAAAGAATTGGGGGCCAATCCCATTAATCACTCCAAACAAGTGAAGAGAAGGAAGCTTTTAGACAAAAGATCTCATGTTGTCTAGGGCTGAGGAGAGTTTAGCTAAACAAAAGTCACGAATTCAATGGCTTAAGCTTGGGGACCAAAGTGCACATCTTTTTCTTCAAATCTGTTAGTAATAACAGAAATAGAAGCATGATCACTAGTCTCACACTTAGTGACTCCTCCACTACTCAAGACATTCCAGTGATTAAAGCCACTTTCGTTAACTTTTATAATGATCTATTGGGGACTACTCATAGCTCCCATTATGATGGTTCTAGAAGGGTTGAAGAACTAATCCGGAGAAACTAACTGATGAGCAGAGATTGGCAATGGTGCAAATGTTATCGATGCTTAAATTAAAGATATATTTCGAGTATGAACCCTAAAAAAGCACACAGTCCCGATGGCTATAATCTTTGGTTTCTTCCAAAAGCATGGCCCATTATTGGTTATGAAGTTATAGCAGCAGTCAAAAGCTTCTTTAGGTCTAGCAAAATGTTAAGGAAAGTCAATGCTACTGTGGTGGCTCTTGTCCCTAAGGTCCCCAATCCTTCTAAAGTTGGTGACTTTAGACCCATTTCCTGCTGTAACACCATCTACAAGTGCATTGCAAAAATCCTTGCTACAAGACTTCAGAGTGCTCTTCCTCTCCTTATTGGTCCGGTCCAATCTGGGTTTGTTAAGGGTAGGAGGATTGCTGACAACATTTTTCTTACTCAGGAGATTATGCATGGCTACCATAAGTCCTCTTCTACACCCAAATGTGCTGCTATGAAGGTGGACATTATGAAAGCTTATGACAATGTTAGATGGGAGTTCCTTTGGGATGTCCTTCTAAGCATGAATTTTCATCCCACCATGATCAAATGGCTACAAGCATGTGTGACCACTGCTAGCTATACACTCAATATTAATGGGGAGAACACTGGCTCCATTGAGGGGAGAAGGGGCCTTAGACAAGGTGATCCTCTCTCTTCTTATCTCTTTGTTATAGTCATGGAGATCCTTACCTGCATCTTAAGAGAGAAATCAATGCAGACTAATTTCCACTATCATTGGAAGTGTAGTCAGAACAGAATCATTAATCTCTGTTTTACAGATGATCTTATGATCTTCTGCAAAGGAGACATTGGCTCTGTCAAACACATCCATACAGCTCTCATGGAGTTTGAATCCTTGTCTGGATTGAAACCTAGTCCTAATAAAAGCCATGTCTTCTTCTCTGGTGTAGATGCATCCACTAGAAGAGGTATACTGAATGTGCTTGGTTTCATTGAAGGATATTTGCCTTTTAAGTACCTTGGTGTACCTCTTCTATCAACCAAACTTACTTATTTGGATTGTAAGCCTATGGTGGATAGGATTATATCCAAAACTAAGTCCTGGACTAATAGGGATTTGTCCTATGCTGGGAGCTGTATTGGCAGTGGCTGGCACCTTGAGGGTGCTCCTAGTACGAACGGGTCATGGCGAAATTTTCAAAAATCCGTAATCCCAAGTCTGAATGTCTCTATGTCATGCCATGGTTTTATGCCGTGTGCCCAAGTCCTGTATTTTCAGCATCTATGCTTAGTAGATATTCCCTATTACTCCTCATGTAGCCTTTGGGCCTTCCCTCATTTTGTTGCCGGTTGGCTTAGTTTTTTCTTCTTTTTTCATTTTTTCATTTTGTCTCCTGGGGTATGCCCCTTGTAGGCTGTATATCCGTTTAGCCCCCTTTTTATTTTCAAGCTTAATTATCCAAAAAAAAGGAACATTTATATCAAGATCAATATGCATCAAACTACTAGAAGCGGTAACGGTACTTACCGGGATATCGGTACTCTCCATAGTCGCCCAAACATCGTCCATTGCGCTATACTGTTCCGCTATTGCCCGAAGAACATCATCTCCATCCCCGGTCTCAACCAGCACCGACCCACCGTGCCCCAGCGGGGGAGCAGCCCCACCGTCACCCGCACGACCTTCCTCATGAACCGCACGGGTCTCCTCTCCATTCACATCAGCCGCCCGAGGAACCTCACTACCGGATTCGGCCGCACGGTGCCCCCCAACCGTAGATGGGTCACTCTCTCTCGGTTCCAACGCCGGAGAACCGACCACGGAGGCTTGAGCCGCCGCCTCCTCTGCCCCAGGGGTCGACGTCGGCCGATCAACACAGGAACTAGCGGGAGGATTTGGGTCTTCGTTGAAATCGGCCATAATCGATCGTGAATCTCGGTTCCCTTACAAGATTTCGAACAGGATTTTGGTAATCAGACGAAAAACAAGGAGGAAGGCGCTACTCTCTCTAAAAAGTCTCTCGGAAATTCGAAAGAGTGAGGGAAAGATCAAAAGACCCGACGGTTTTGATTTTTGAAAAACCGATTTAAGTTAACCGCACGGTTTAACAAACTCAACCGCACGGTTTACTGGTACACCGTACGGCTTCATTTTTTGGCATCGCCTCCACCGTATGACACTCTCCGGTCTCTCTCCCAGCCGCACGGTTTTCCCTCAGGTATTCCCCTCCAAGCCGCACGGTGAAACCCTTTCAAGATTCCAGATTTCAAAATCACACACAACACCCCCGTAATTTGTGATTTTCAAACAGGCCCTTAAAAGTTTTTGAACAAAAAAATTTTTTTTTTTCCCCTCTATGGCACATTATCCATTTTCCAAAATTACATTTAAGCCCTCAAATGGCATTTTCCAAAATTACGTTTTGAGTCCTCAACGGCATTTTCCCAAATTCCAAATTTACACTCTAAGTCCTCTACGGCATTTTCCATTTTCCAAAAAAAAATACAACTAAGTCCTCAATGGCATTTTTCAGTTCCAAATTTACACTCCAAGTCCTCAACGGCATTTTCCAAAAATCAGAGTTATCGTTTTCAAGTCCTCTACGGCATTTTCCAAAAATCAGAGTTATCGTTTTCAAGCCCACGACGGCATTTTCTAAAAATCCAAAAATAAGTCCTCAACGGCACTTTTCATTTCAAAATTACAAATTAAGTCCTCGACGGCATTTTCCAAAACCAAAATCCCAAATTAAGTCCTCTACGGCATTTTTCACAAATTTCACAAATTACAAATTAAGTCCTCTACGGCATTTTCCATTTTTTCACAAATTACAAATTAAGTCCTCGACGGCATTTTCCAAAACCAAAATCCCAAATTAAAGTCCTCAACGGCATTTTCTAAATTTCATGATTTCACGTTAAGTCCTCGACGACATTTTCCAAAGTTAAAGTCCTCTACGGCATTTTCATTTTTATCTGTTTTCTCGCACTAGGGAGGGTAAAATTGAGATGTCTGTATCTTTGACGCAACTTGCATCACAGAATGATGATTAAGTCTCGTCAAAGAGGGGCAACTGTAGACACCCCAATTTTTACCCCCATGCATCCCCAATGATGAAAGAAACACGCGGCGGTACCTTGGAAAAACAATTCCAGACTTCATAATTTTTGGACGAAAACAGCCCTAGCCGTACGGTTCATCCATGGAAACCCAAACCGTACGGTTCACCTATGTGAGCCGTGCGGCTAACCTTCCCTAGCCGTACGGTTATTTGTCAGATAATATTCGAAAATTTATTGCAGAAGCATCTCATCATTTCAGGAAAGATTTTGGGCGAGATTTGATTCCTTTTTTCGGCTATAAAAACGTCTCTCCATTCCCATTTTCGGAACCCCCAGCAATTCCCGTACCACCCCGATATGCCGCCAAATTTCTCCGGTCATTTTCCGTCCAAAATTCCGTCCGAAATCCCGTCTGAAAAACTCCGTCCAGAACTCTCTTCTATTTTTCGCTTTCAGCAATCCATAATCCACCCAAGGAAGCCTCTGTCCGAAGCTTGCGTCCAAAAATCTCCGAAGTTTCTAAAGTTGTTCAAAGTCTTTCGCGAAGGTACAACCGTATTTCAAAAAGCCGGGCTCTAAACCTTGGCCTCTGAGGGGACCCCCGGGTCTAGGATGACTCTAATAGTCATTTCTAGGCTCGGATGGTCGAACTTTTCATAAAAATCAACTTTTAAAAGCAAAAACAAGTTTCTGTCCGAAAACTAAAATTTTGAAAAATTCTTCAAAAGTGAACCGTGCGGCTCATCTAAGTGAACCGTACGGCTAACCTGTGCGACACAAAAAAAATTTACTTTGTTTTCCTCTCTTCGTGCTCTGTTTTTCTGATTTCCTGTAATTTCTTTATTATACCTTTGCCCCATCTACTTCCCCATTATTGCTATTAAGTCCTTTGTTTAGTTTTTATTTCCGTTATGGTTCTATTTAATTTCTTTATTGGCTTGTTTACTTGTCAAAGTTTTCAATACAATATTTTCTAAAAATCCCACAAAAATTTAGTAAAAACCGGGAATTTTCCGGGCGGGCGGGGTGCTTTTCAACAAAACCTTCCCCGTTCGTAACCTGGCTTCCGAATCCAAGAATCGTTTCGCAGATCAAATCCTTTCCAAAAACGGTACAAGAGTCATCAATTATTTTCAATGGTTTCTCGGATACCAAAATCACTTTCTAAAAGTAAATCCCGGGTGGCGACTCACATTTTTCTGTTTTCCCGAAACGCCCGCGTGGATCCGGCCGTCCACAATATTTTTTTAATGAAATTGTATGCAACAATCAAGCTAATAAAGTGCATAAAATGATGATAATAAACAGTAAAAATGAGATAAAATAATGTTATATCGAAATTAACAAAATTAATTTTGAATTTTAAGGTATAATAATATTTTGCTGAATATTTTTTAATGAAATTGTATACAATAATCAAGCTAATAAAATGCATAAAACGATGATTATAAACAGTAAAAATGCGGCAAAATAACGCTAAATCGAAATTAACAAAATTAATTTTGAATTGCATATAAATAATAATATTTTACTGAATATTTTTAATGAAATTGTATGCAATAATAAAGTAAATAAAATGCACAAAATGATGATAATAAACAGTAAAAATGGGACAAAATAATGTTAAATCGAAATTAACAAAATTAATTTTGAATTGCAAGGAATAATAATATTTTGCAGAATATTTTTTAATAAAATTGTATGCAATAATCAAGCTACTAAAATGCATAAAATGATGATAATAAACAGTAAAAATGCGACAAAATAATGTTAAATAGAAATTAACAAAACTAATTTTGAATTCCATATAAATAATAATATTTTGCAGATTTTTTTTTAATAAAATTGTATGCAATAATCAAGCTATTAAAATGCACAAAATGATGATAATAAACAGTAAAAATGCGACAAAATAATGTTAAATCGAAAATAAAAAAATTAATTTTGAATTGCATATAAATAATAATATTTTGCAGAATTTTTTTAAATAAAATTGTATGCAATAATAAAGCTAATAAAATGCATAAAATGATGATAATAAACAGTAAAAAATGCGACAAAATAATGTTAAACCGAAATTAAAAAAATTAATTTTGAATTGCATATAAATAATAATATTTTGCTGAATATTTTTTAATAAAATTGTATGCAATAATAGAGCTAATAAAATGCATAAAATGATGATAATAAACAGTAAAAATGCGACAAAATAATGTTATATCGAAATTAACAAAATTAATTTTGAATTTCAAGGTATAATAATATTTTGCTGAATTTTTTTTAATGAAATTGTATACAATATTCAAGCTAATAAAATGCATAAAATGATGATAATAAACAGTAAAAATGCGGCAAAATAACGCTAAATCGAAATTAACAAAATTAATTTTGAATTGCATATAAATAATAATATTTTACTGAATATTTTTTAATGAAATTGTATGCAATAATAAAGTTAATAAAATGCATAAAATGATGATAATAAACAGTAAAAATGTGACAAAATAATGTTAAATCGAAATTATAAAAATTAATTTTGAATTGCAAGGAATAATAATATTTTGCTGAATATTTTTTAATGAAATTGTATGCAATAATCAAGCTAATAAAATGCATAAAATGATGATAATAAACAGTAAAAATTCGTCAAAATAATGTTAAATCGAAATTAGCAAAATTAATTTTGAATTTCAAGGAATAATAATATTTTGCTGAATATTTTTTAATGAAATTGTATGCTAATCAAGCTAATAAATTGCATAAAATGATGATAATAAACAGTAAAAATTCGTCAAAATAATGTTAAATCGAAATTAGCAAAATTAATTTTGAATTTCAAGGAATAATAATATTTTGCTGATTATTTTTTAATGAAATTGTGTGCAACAATCAAGCTAATAAAGTGCATAAAATGATGATAATAAATAGTAAAAATGCAACAAAATAATGCTAAATCGAAATTAACAAAATTAATTTTGAATTTCAAGGAATAATAATATTTTTCTGAATATTTTTTAATGAAATTGTATGCAATAATCAAGCTAATAAAATGCATAAAATGATGATAATAAACAGTAAAAATGCGTAAAAATAATGTAAAATCGAAATTAACAAAATTAATTTTGAATTGGAAGGAATAAAAATATTTTCCTGAATATTTTTTAATGAAATTGTATACAATAATCACGCTAATAAAATGCATAAAATGATGATAATAAACAGTAAAAAATGCGACAAAATAATGCTAAATCAATATTAACAAAATTAATTTTGAATTTCAAGAAATAATAATATTTTACTGAATATTTTTTAATGAAATTGTATGCAACAATAAAGCTAAAAAAATGCATAAAATGATGATAATAAACAGTAAAAATGCGACAAAATAATGCTAAATCGAAATTTACAAAATTAATTTTGAATTGCATATAAATAATAATATTTTGCAGAATATTTTTTAATGAAATTGTATTCAATAATCAAGCTAATAAAATGCATAAAATGATGATAATAAACAGTAAAAATGCGACAAAATAATGTTAAATCGAAATTAACAAAATTAATTTTGAATTGCAAGGAATAATAATATTTTGCTGAATATTTTTTAATGAAATTGTATGCAATAATCAAGCTAATAAAATGCAGGAAATGATGATAATAAATAGTAAAAATGCGTCAAAATAATGTTAAATCGAAATTAACCAAATTAATTTTGAATTTCAAGGAATAATAATATTTTCCTGAATATTTTTTAATGAAATTGTATGCAACAATCAATCTAATAAAGTGCATAAAATGATGATAATAAAAATTAAAAATGCGACAAAATAATGTTATATCGAAATTAACAAAATTAATTTTGAATTTTAAGGTATAATAATATTTTGCTGAATATTTTTTAATGAAATTGTATACAATAATCAAGCTAATAAAATGCATAAAATGATGATAATAAACAGTAAAAATGCGGCAAAATAACGCTAAATCGAAATTAACAAAATTAATTTTGAATTGCATATAAATAATAATATTTTACTGAAAATTTTTAATGAAATTGTATGCAATAATAAAGTTAATAAAATGCATAAAATGATGATAATAAACAGTAAAAATGGGACAAAATAATGTTAAATCGAAATTAAAAAAATTAATTTTGAATTGCAAGGAATAATAATATTTTACAGAATCTTTTTTATTAAAATTGTATGCAACAATCAAGTTACTAAAATGCATAAAATGATGATAACAAACAGTAAAAATGCGACAAAATAATGTTAAATCGAAATTAACAAAATTAATTTTGAATTCCATATAAATAATAATATTTTGCAGATTTTTTTTAAATAAAATTGTATGCAATAATCAAGCTAATAAAATGCACAAAATGATGATAATAAACAGTAAAAATGCGACAAAATAATGTTAAATCGAAAATAAAAAAATTAATTTTGAATTGCATATCAATAATAATATTTTGCAGAATTTTTTTAAATAAAATTAAATGCAATAATCAAGCTAATAAAATCCATAAATTGATGATAATAAAAAGTAAAAAATGCGACAAAATAATGTTAAATCGAAATTAAAAAAATTAATTTTGAATTGCATATAAATAATAATATTTTGCTGAATATTTTTTAATAAAATTGTATGCAATAATAGAGCTAATAAAATGCATAAAATGATGATAATAAACAGTAAAAATGCGACAAAATAATGTTATATCGAAATTAACAAAAGTAATTTTGAATTTCAAGGTATAATAATATTTTGCTGAATATTTTTTAATGAAATTGTATACAATAATCAAGCTAATAAAATGCATAAAATGATGATAATAAACAGTAAAAATGCGGCAAAATAACGCTAAATCGAAATTAACAAAATTAATTTTGAATTGCATATAAATAATAATATTTTACTGAATATTTTTTAATGAAATTGCATGCAATAATAAAGTTAATAAAATGCATAAAATGATGATAATAAACAGTAAAAATGTGACAAACTAATGTTAAATCGAAATTAACAAAATTAATTTTGAATTGCAAGGAATAATAATATTTTGCTGAATATTTTTTAATGAAATTGTATGCAATAATCAAGCTAATAAAATGCATAAAATGATGATAATAAACAGTAAAAATTCGTCAAAATAATGTTGAATCGAAATTAGCAAATTTAATTTTGAATTTCAAGGAATAATAATATTTTGCTGAATATTTTTTAATGAAAATGTATGCAACAATCAAGCTAATAAAGTGCATAAAATGATGATAATAAACAGTAAAAATTCGTCAAAATAATGTTGAATCGAAATTAGCAAATTTAATTTTGAATTTCAAGGAATAATAATATTTTGCTGAATATTTTTTAATGAAATTGTATGCAACAATCAAGCTAATAAAGTGCATAAAATGATGATAATAAATAGTAAAAATGCGACAAAATAATGCTAAATCGAAATTAACAAAATTAATTTTGAATTGCAAGGAATAATAATATTTTGCTGAATATTTTTAATTAAATTGTTTACAATAATCAAGCTAATAAAATGCATAAAATGATGATAATAAACTGTAAAAATTCGTCAAAATAATGTTAAATCGAAATTAGCAAAATTAATTTTGAATTTCAAGGAATAATAATATTTTGCTGAATATATTTTAATGAAATTGTATGCAACAATGAAGCTAATAAAGTGCATAAAATGATGATAATAAACCGTAAAAATGCGAAAAAATAATGTTATATCGAAATTAACAAAATTAATTTTGAATTTCAAGTTATAATAATATTTTGCTGAATTTTTTTTAATGAAATTGTATACAATAATCAAGCTAATAAAATGCATAAAATGATGATAATAAACAGTAAAAGTGCGGCAAAATAACGCTAAATCGAAATTAACAAAATTAATTTTCAATTGCATATAAATAACAATATTTTACTGAATATTTTTTAATGAAAATGTATGCAATAATAAAGTTAATAAAATGCATAAAATGATGATAATAAACAGTAAAAATGTGACAAAATAATGTTAAATCGAAATTAACAAAAATAATTTTGAATTGCAAGGAATAATTATATTTTGCTGAATATTTTTTAATGAAATTGTATGCAATAATCAAGCTAATAAAATGCATAAAATGATGATAATAAACAGTAACAATTCGTCAAAATAATGTTGAATCGAAATTAGCAAATTTAATTTTGAATTTCAAGGAATAATAATATTTTGCTGAATATTTTTTAATGAAATTGTATGCAACAATGAAGCTAATAAAGTGCATAAAATGATGATAATAAACCGTAAAAATGCGACAAAATAAAGTTATATCGAAAGTAACAAAATTAATTTTGAATTTCAAGGTATAATAATATTTTGATGAATTTTTTTTAATGAAATTGTATACAATAATCAAGCTAATAAAATGCATAAAATGATGATAATAAACAGTAAAAGTCCGGCAAAATAACGCTAAATCGAAATTAACAAAATTAATTTTCAATTGCATATAAATAACAATATTTTACTGAATATTTTTTAATGAAAATGTATGCAATAATAAAGTTAATAAAATGCATAAAATGATGATAATAAACAGTAAAAATGTGACAAAATAATGTTAAATCGAAATTAACAAAAATAATTTTGAATTGCAAGGAATAATTATATTTTGCTGAATATTTTTTAATGAAATTGTATGCAATAATCAAGCTAATAAAATGCATAAAATGATGATAATAAAAAGTAACAATTCGTCAAAATAATGTTGAATCGAAATTAGCAAATTTAATTTTGAATTTCAAGGAATAATAATATTTTGCTGAATATTTTTTAATGAAATTGTATGCAACAATGAAGCTAATAAAGTGCATAAAATGATGATAATAAACCGTAAAAATGCGACAAAATAAAGTTATATCGAAAGTAACAAAATTAATTTTGAATTTCAAGGTATAATAATATTTTGATGAATTTTTTTTAATGAAATTGTATACAATAATCAAGCTAATAAAATGCATAAAATAATGATAATAAACTGTAAAAGTGCGGCAAAATAACGCTAAATCGAAATTAACAAAATTAATTTTCAATTGCATATAAATAATAATATTTTACTGAATATTTTTTAATGAAATTGTATGAAATAATAAAGTTAATAAAATGCATAAAAATATGATAATATACAGTAAAAATGTGACAAAATAATGTTAAATCGAAATTAACAAAATTAATTTTGAATTGCAAAGAATAATAATATTTTGCTTAATATTTTTTAATGAAATTGTATGCAATAATCAAGCTAATAAAATGCATAAAATGATGATAATAAACAGTAAAAATTCGTCAAAATAATGTTGAATCGAAATTAGCAAAATTAATTTTGAATTTCAAGGAATAATAATATTTTGCTGAATATTTTTTAATGAAATTGTATACAATAATCAAGCTAATAAAATTCATAAAATGATGATAATAAACAGTAAAAATTCGTCAAAATAATGTTAAATCGAAATTAGCAATAATAATTTTGAATTTCAAGGAATAATAATATTTTGCTGAATATTTTTTAATGAAATTGTATGCAACAATCAAGCTAATAAAGTGCATAAAATGATGATAATAAATAGTAAAAATGCAACAAAATAATGCTAAATCGAAATTAATAAAATTAATTTTGAATTTCAAGGAATAATAATATTTTTCTGAATATTTTTTAATGAAATTGTATGCAATAATCAAGCTAATAAAATGCATAAAATGATGATAATAAACAGTAAAAATGCGTAAAAATAATGTAAAATCGAAATTAACAAAATTAATTTTGAATTGGAAGGAATAATTATATTTTTTTTGAATATTTTTTAATGAAATTGTATACAATAATCAAGCTAATAAAATGCATAAAATGATGATAATAAACAGTAAAAATGCGGCAAAATAACGCTAAATCGAAATTAACAAAATTAATTTTGAATTGCATATAAATAATAATATTTTACTGAATATTTTTTAATGAAATTGTATGCAATAATAAAGTTAATAAAATGCATAAAATGATGATAATAAACAGTAAAAATGTGACAAAATAATGTTAAATCGAAATTAACAAAATTAATTTTGAATTGCAAGGAATAATAATATTTTGCCGAATATTTTTTAATGAAATTGTATATAATAATCAAGCTAATAAAATGCATAAAATGATGATAATTAACAGTAAAAATTCGTCAAAATAATGTTAAATCGAAATTAGCAAAATAAATTTTGAATTTCAAGGAATTATAATATTTTGCTGAATATTTTTTAATGAAATTGTATGCAACAATCAAGCTAATAAAGTGCATAAAATGATGATAATAAATAGTAAAAATGCAACAAAATAATGCTAAATCGAAATTAACAAAATTAATTTTGAATTTCAAGGAATAATAATATTTTTCTGAATATTTTTTAATGAAATTGTATGCAATAATCAAGCTAATAAAATGCATAAAATGATGATAATAAACAGTAAAAATGCGTAAAAATAATGTAAAATCGAAATTAACAAAATTAATTTTGAATTGGAAGGAATAATAATATTTTTTTTTTAATATTTTTTAAATGAAATTGTATCAAGCAATAATCAAAAATGCTAATAAAATGCATAAAATGATGATAATAAACAGTAAAAATGCGCAAAAATAATGTTAAATCGAAATTAACAAAATTAATTTTGATTTGCAAGGAATACTAATATTTTGCAGAATATTTTTTAATGAAATTGTACGCAATAATCAAACTAATAAAATGCATAAAATGATGATAATAAACAGTAAAAATGCAACAAAATAATGTTAAATCGAAATTAACAAAATTAATTTTGAATTCCATATAAATAATAATATTTTGCAGATTTTTTAAAATTGTAAATAAAATTGCTAATAAAATGCACTAATCAAGCTAATAAAATGCAATGTTAAATGATGATAATAAATAATCATATTTTGCAAAAAAATGCGATAATTTTTAATAAAAATTAATGTAATGTTAAAATAAAATTAATTAATTGCAAAAATTAATTTTGAATTCCATATAAATAAATAAAAATAATGTTAAAAAATTAAAAATTTTGAATTTTTTTTTTTTTTTAAATAAAATTGTATGCAATAATCAAGCTAATAAAATGCACAAAATGATGATAATAAACAAAAATGCGACAATATAATGTTAAATCAAAATAAAAAAATTAATTTTGAATTGCATATAAATAATAATATTTTGCAGAATTTTTTAAATAAAATTGTATGCAATAATCAAGCTAATAAAATGCATAAAATGATGATAATAAATAAAAAATGCGAAAAAAATGTTAAATCAAAATAATGTAAAATCGAAAATTAAACAAAATTAATTTTGAAAATTGCATATAAATAATCATATTTTGAATTGCAGAAAATATTTTTTGCATTTTTTTATAAAATTGTATGCAATAATCAAGCTAATAAAATGCATAAAATGATGATAATAAACCGTAAAAAATAATGCGACAAAATAATGTTAAATCGAAATTAACAAAATTAATTTTGAATTCAAATAATGTTAAATCTATAAATAATAATATTTTAAAATTGCAATTTTTTAAAATAATATTGTATGCAATAATCAAGCTAATAAAATGCACAAAATGATGATAATAAACATGTAAAATCAAGCTAACAAAATGTAATGTTAAATCGAAAATAAAAAAATTAATTTTGAATTGCAAATAAATAATATTTTGCAATTTTTTTAAATAAAATTGTATGCAATAATCAAGCTAATAAAATGCATAAAATGATGATAATAAACAAATGAAAAATGCGAAAATATAATGTTAAATCGAAAATAAAAAAATTAATTTTGAATTGCAAATAAATAATAATATTTTGCAGAATTTTTTTAAATAAAATTGTATCAATAATCAAGCTAATAAAATGCATAAAATGATGAAAATAAAATCAAGCTAATAAAATGCATAAAATGATAAAAATTAAAAAATGTTAAATTTGCGACAAAAATATAATGTAAAATCGAAAATCAAGCTAAAAAAAAAATTAATTTTGAATTGCATATAAATAATAATATTTTACATAATTTTTTTAAATAAAATTGTATCCAATAGTCAAGCTAACAAAATGCTTAAAATGATGATAATAAACAGTAAAAAATGCGACAAAATAATGTTAAATCGAAATTAAAAAAATTTATTTTGAATTGCATATAAATAATAATATTTTGCAGAATTTTTTTAAATAAAATTGTATGCAATAAATAAGCTAATAAAATGCATAAAATGATGATAATAAACAGTAAAAAATGCGACAAAAAAATGTTAAATCGAAATTAAAAAAATTTATTTTGAATTGCATATAAATAATAATATTTTGCAGAAGTTTTTTAAATAAAATTGTATGCAATAATCAAGCTAATAAAATGCATAAAATGATGATAATAAACAGTAAAAAATGCGACAAAATAATGTTAAATCGAAATTAAAAAAATTAATTTTGAATTTAAAGGTATAATAATATTTTACCGAATATTTTTTACGAAAATTGAAAATGTATAAAATGCAATAATACAAATTAACAAAAATAATGTTAAATCTAATAAAAAATGCATAAAATATGATAAAAAAAAAAATAAAAATGATGATAATGAAATTGTATGCAAAATAACGCTAAATCGAAATTAACAAAATTAATTTTGAATTGCATATAAATAATAATATTTTTTAATAAAATTGTGAATATATTTTTAATAAAATTGTATGTAATAATAGAGCTAATAAAATGCATAAAATGATGATAATAAATAAAAAAAAATGCAACAAAGTAATGTTATATCGAAATTAACAAAATTAATTTTGAATTTCAAGGTATAATAATATTTTAAATATTTTTAATGAAATTGTATACAATAATCAAAAATGCTAATAAAATGCATAAAATAATGATAATAAAAATAAAAATTTGCGGCAAAATAACGCTAAATCGAAATTAACAAAATTAATTTTGAATTGCATATAAATAATAATATTTTACTGAATATTTTTTTAATGAAATTGTATGCAATAATAAAGTTAATAAAATGCATAAAATGATGATAATAAACAGTAAAAATGTGACAAAATAATGTTAAATCGAAATTAACAAAATTAATTTTGAATTGCAAGGAATAATAATATTTTGCTGAATATTTTTTAATGAAATTGTATGCAATAATCAAGCTAATAAAATGCATAAAATGATGATAATAAACAGTAAAAATTCCTCAAAATAATGTTAAATCGAAATTAGCAAAATTAATTTTGAATTTCAAGGAATTATAATATTTTGCTTAATATTTTTTAATGAAATTGTATGCAACAATCAAGCTAACAAAGTGAATAAAATGATGATAATAAATAGTAAAAATGCAACAAAATAATGCTAAATCGAAATTAACAAAATTAATTTTGAATTTGAAGGAATAATAATATTTTTCTGAATATTTTTTAATGAAATTGTATGCAATAATCAAGCTAATAAAATTCATAAAATGATGATAATAAACAGTAAAAATGCGTAAAAATAATGTAAAATCGAAATTAACAAAATTAATTTTGAATTGGAAGGAATAATAATATTTTGCTGAATATTTTTTAATGAAATTGTATACAATAATCACGCTAAAAAATGCATAAAATTATGATAATAAATAGTAAAAAATGCGTCAATATTAATTTTGAATTTCAAGGAATAATAATATTTTTCTGAATTTTTTAATGAAATTGTATGCAATAATCAAGCTAATAAAATGCATAAAATGATGATAATAAACAGTAAAAATGCGTAAAAATAATGTAAAATCGAAATTAAAAAAATTAATTTTGAATTGCATATAAATAATAATATTTTGCTGAATATTTTTTTAATAAAATTGTATGCAATAATAAAGCTAATAAAATGCATAAAATGATGATAATAAACAGTAAAAATGTGACAAAATAATGTTAAATCGAAATTAAAAAAATTAATTTTGAATTTCAAGGAATAATAATATTTTGCTGAATATTTTTTAATGAAATTGTACGCAATAATCAAACTAATAAAATGCATAAAATGATGATAATAAATAGTAAAAATGCACAAAAATAATGTTAAATCTAAATTAACAAAATTAATTTTGATTTGCAAGGAATACTAATATTTTGAAGAAATTTTTTAATGAAATTGTACGCAATAATCAAACTAATAAAATGCATAAAATGATGATAACAAACATTAAAAATGCGTCAAAATAATGTAAAATCGAAATTAACAAATTAATTTTGAATTGCAAGGAATATTAATATTTTGCAGAATATTTTTTAACGAAATTGTATGCAATAATCAAACTAATAAAATGCATAAAATGATGATAATAAACAGTAAAGAAATTAACAAAATTAATTTTGAATTGCAAGGAATAAAAATATTTTGCAGAATATTTTTTAATGAAATTGTATACAATAATCAAGCTAATAAAATGCATAAAATGATGATAATAAAAAATAAAAATGCGACAAAATAATGTTAAAACGAAATTAACAAAATTAATTTTGAATTCCATATAAATAATAATATTTTGCAGATTTTTTTTAAATAAAATTGTATGCAATAATCAAGCTAATAAAATGAACAAAATGATGATAATAAATAGTAAAAATGCGACAATATAATGTTAAATCGAATTTAACAAAATTAATTTTGAATTCCATATAAATAATATTATTTTGAAGATTTTTTTTAAATAAAATTGTATGCAATAATCAAGCTAATAAAATGCACAAAATGATGATAATAAACAGTAAAAATGCGACAAAATAATGTAAAATCGAATTAAACAAAATTAATTTTGAATTGCATATAAATAATAATATTTTGCAGAATATTTTTTAATAAATTGTATGCAATAATCAAGCTAATAAAATGCATAAAATGATGATAATAAACAGTAAAAATGCGACAAAATAATGTTAAATCGAAATTAACAAAATTAATTTTGAATTCCATATAAATAATCATATTTTGCAAAAAATTTCAAATAAAATTGTATGCAATAATCAAGCTAATAAAATGCACAAAATGATGATAATAAACAGTAAAAATGCGACAATATAATGTTAAATCGAAAATAAAAAAATTAATTTTGAATTTATATAAATAAAAATATTTTGCAGAATTTTTTTAAATAAAATTGTATGCAATAATCAAGCTAATAAAATGCATAAAATGATGATAATAAACAGCAAAAAAATGCGACAAAATAATGTTAAATCGAAATTAAAAAAATTTATTTTGAATTGCATATAAATAATAATATTTTGCTGAATATTTTTTAATAAAATTGATTGCAATAATACAGCTAATAAAATGCATAAAATGATGATAATAACCAATAAAAATCTGACAAAATAATGTTATATCGAAATTAACAAAATTAATTTTGAATTTCAAGGTATAATAATATTTTGCTGAATATTTTTTAATGAAATTGTATACAATAATCAAGCTAATAAAATGCATAAAACGATGATAATAAACAGTAAAAATGCGGCAAAATAACGGTAAATCGAAATTAACAAAATTAATTTTGAATTGCATATAAATAATAATATCTTACTGAATATTTTTTAATGAAATTGTATGCAATAATAAAGTTAATAAAATGCTTAAAATGATGATAATAAAAAGTAAAAATGTGACAAAATAATGTTAAATCTAAATTAACAAAATTAATTTTGAATTGCAAGGAATAATAATATTTTGCTGAATATTTTTTAAAGAAATTGTATGCAATAATCAAGCTAATAAAATGCATAAAATGATGATAATAAACAGTAAAAATTCGTCAAAATAATGTTAAATCGAAATTAGCAAAATTAATTTTGAATTTCAAGGAATAATAATATTTTGCTCAATATTTTTTAATGAAATTGTATGAAATAATCAAGCTAATAAAATGCATAAAATGATGATAATAAACAGTAAAAATGCGTCAAAATAATGTAAAATCGAAATTAACAAAATTAATTTCGAATTTCAAGGAATAATAATATTTTTCTGAATATTTTTTAATGAAATTGTATGCAATAATCAAGCTAATAAAATGGATAAAATGATGATAATAAACAGTAAAAATGCGAAAAAATAATGTAAAATCGAAATTAACAAAATTAATTTTGAATTGGAAGGAATAATAATATTTTGCTGAATATTTTTTAATGAAATTGTATACAATAATCACGCTAATAAAATGCATAAAATGATGATAATAAACAGTAAAAAATGCGTCAAAATAATGTTAAATCGAAATTAAAAAAATTAATTTTTAATTGCAAGGAATAATAATATTTTGCTGAATATTTTTTAACGAAATTGTATGCAATAATCAAGCTAATAAAATGCATAAAATGATGATAATAAACAGTAAAAAAATGCGTCAAAATAATGTTAAATCGAAATTAACAAAATTAATTTTGAATTACAAGGAATAATAATATTTTGCGGAATACTTGTTAATGAAATTGTATACAATAATCAAGCTAATAAAATGCACAAAATGATGTTAAAAAATAGTAAAAATGCGACAAAATAATGCTAAATCGAAATTAACAAAATTAATTTTGAATTACAGGGAATAGTAATATTTTTCTGAATATTTTTTAATGAAATTGTATGCAATAATCAAGCTAATAAAATGTATAAAATGATTATAATAAAAAGTAAAAATGCGTAAAAATAATGTTCAATCGAAATTAACAAAATTAATTTTGAATTGCAAGGAATAATAATATTTGCAGAATATTTTTTAATGAAATTGTATACAATAATCAAGCTAATAAAATTCGTAAAATGATGATAATAAACTGTAAAAATGCGCAAAAATAATGTTAAGTCGAAATTAACAAAATTAATTTTGATTTGCAAGGAATACTAATATTTTGCAGAATATTTTTTAATGAAATTGTACGCAATAATCAAACTAATAAAATGCATAAAATGATGATAATAAACATTAAAAATGTGTCAGAATAATGTAAAATCGAAATTAAATAAATAAATTTTGAATTGCAAGGAATAATAATATTTTGCAGAATATTTTTTAATGAAATTGTATACAATAATCAAGCTAATAAAATGCATAAAATGATGATAATAACAGAAAAAATGCTCAAAAATAATGTTAAATCGAAATTAACAAAATTATTTTTGATTTGCAAGGAATAATAATATTTTGCTGAATATTTTTTAATGAAATTGTATGCAATAATCAAACTAATAAAATGCATAAAATGATGATAATAAACATTAAAAATGTGTCAGAATAATGTAAAATCGAAATTAAATAAATTAATTTTGAATTGCAAGGAATAATAATATTTTGCAGAATATTTTTTAATGAAATTGTATACAATAATCAAGCTAATAAAATTCATAAAATGATGATAATAACAGAAAAAATGCACAAAAATAATGTTAAATCGAAATTAACAAAATTATTTTTGATTTGCAAGGAATAATAATATTTTGCTGAATATTTTTTAATGAAATTGTATGCAATAATCAAGCTAATAAAATGCATAAAATGATGATAATAAACAGTAAAAATGCGTCAAAATAATGTAAAATCGAAATTAACAAAATTAATTTTGAATTTCAAGGTATAATAATATTTTGCAGATTATTTTTTAATGAAATTGTATACAATAATCAAGCTAATAAAATGCATAAAATGATGATAATAAACAGTAAAAATGCGACAAAATAACGCTAAATCGAAATTAACGAAATTAATTTTGAATTGCAGGGAATAATAATATTTTTCTTAATATTTTTTAATGAAATTGTATGCAATAATCAAGCTAATAAATTGTATAAAATGATGATAATAAAAACTAAAAATGCGAAAAAATAATGTTCAATCGAAATTAACAAAATTAATTTTGAATTGCAAGGAATAATAATATTTGCAGAATATTTTTTAGTGAAATTGTATACAATAATCAAGCTAATAAAATTCGAAAAATGATGATAATAAACTGTAAAAATGCGCAAAAATAATGTTAAGTCGAAATTAACAAAATTAATTTTTATTTGCAAGGAATACTAATATTTTGCAGAATATTTTTTAATGAAATTGTACGCAATAATCAAACTAATAAAATGCATAAAATGATGATAATAAACATTAAAAATGCGTCAGAATGATGTAAAATCGAAATTAGATAAATTAATTTTGAATTGCAAGGAATAATAATATTTTAAGAATATTTTTTAATGAAATTGTATACAATAATCAAGCTAATAAAATGCATAAAATGATGATAATAACAGAAAAATGCGCAAAAATAATGTTAAATCGAAATTAACAAATATATTTTTGATTTGCAAGGAATAATAATATTTTGCTGAATATTTTTTAATGAAATTGTATGCAATAATCAAGCTAATAAAATGCATAAAATGATGATAATAAAGAGCAAAAATGCGTCAAAATAATGTAAAATCGAAATTAACAAAATTAATTTTGAATTTCAAGGTATAATAATATTTTGCAGATTATTTTTTAATGAAATTGTATACAATAATCAAGCTAATAAAATGCATAAAATGTTGATAACAAACAGTAAAAATGCGACAAAATAACGCTAAATCGAAATTAACGAAATTAATTTTGAATTGCATATAAATAATAATATTTTACTGAATATTTTTTAATGAAATTGTATGCAATAATAAAGTTAATAAAATGCATAAAATGATGATAATAAACAGTAAAAATGTTACAAAATAATGTTAAATCAAAATTAACAAAATTAATTTTGAATTGCAAGGAATAATAATATTTTGCTGAATATTTTTTAATGAAATTATATGCAATAATCAAGTTAATAAATTGCATAAACTGATGATAATAAATAGTAAAAATGCGACAAAATAATGCTAAATCGAAACTCACAAAATTAATTTTGAACTGCAAGGAATAATAATATATTGCAGAATGTTTCTTAATGAAATTGTATGAAATAATCAACCTAATAAAGTGCATAAAATGATGATAATAAATAGTAAAAATGCGACAAAATAATGCTAAATCGAAACTAACAAAATTAATTTTGAACTGCAAGGAATAATAATATTTTGCAGAATGTTTTTTTAATGAAATCGTATGAAATAATCAAGCTAATAAAATGTAAAAAATGATTATAATAAACAGTAAAAATGCGTCAAAATAATGTAAAATCGAAATTAACAAAATTAATTTTGAATTTCAAGGAATAATAATATTTTTCTGAATATTTTTTAATGAAATTGTATTCAATAATCAGGCTAATAAAATGCATAAAATGATGATAATAAACAGTAAAAATGCGTAAAAATAATGCAAAATCGAAGTTAACAAAATTAATTTTCAATTGGTAGGAATAATAATATTTTGCTGAATATTTTTTAATGAAATTGGATACAATAATCACGCTAATAAAATGCATAAAATGATGATAATAAACAGTAAAAAAATGCGTCAAAAAAATATTAAATCGAAATTAAAAAAATTAATTTTTAATTGCAAGGAATAATAATATTTTACTGAATATTTTTAATGAAATTGTATGCAATAATCAAGCTAATAAAATGCATAAAATGATGATAATAAACAGTAAAAAAATGCGTCAAAATAATGTTAAATCGAAATTACCAAAATTAATTTTGAATTACAAGGAATAATAATATTTTGCGGAATATTTTTTAATGAAATTGTATACAATAATCAAGCTAATAAAATGCATAAAATGATGTTAATAAATAGTAAAAATGCGACAAAATAATGCTAAATCGAAATTAACAAAATTAATTTTGAATTGCAAGGAATAATAATTATTTTTTTAATATTTTTTAATGAAATTGTATGCAATAATCAAGCTAACAAAATGTATAAAATGATGATAATAAAAAGTAAAAATGCGTAAAAATAATGTTCAATCGAAATTAACAAAATTAATTTTGAATTGCAAGAAATAATAATATTTTGCAGAATATTTTTTAATAAAATTGTATGCAATAATCAAGCTAATAAAATGCATAAAAAGATGATAATAAACAATAAAAATGCGACAAAAAAATGTTAAATCGAATTTAACAAAATTAATTTTGAATTGCATATAAATAATTATATTTTGCAGAATATTTTTTAATAACATTGTATGCAATAATCAAGCTAATAAAATGTATAAAATGATGATAATAAACAGTAAAAATGCGTAAAAATAATGTTAAATCGAAATTAACAAATTTAGTTTTGAATTGCAAGGAATAATAATATTTGCAGAATATTTTTTAATGAAATTGTATACAATAATCAAGCTAATAAAATGCATAAAATGATGATCATAAACAGTAAAAATGCGCAAAAATAATGTTAAGTCGAAATTAATAAAATTAATTTTGATTTGCAAGGAATACTAATATTTTGCAGAATATTTTTCAATGAAATTGTACGCAATAATCAAACTAATAAAATGCATAAAATGTTGATAATAAACATTAAAAATGCGTCAGAATAATGTAAAATCGAAATTAAATAAATTAATTTTGAATTGCAAGGAATAATAATATTTTGCAGAATATTTTTTAATGAAATTGTATACAATAATCAAGCTAATAAAATGCATAAAATGATGATAATAACAGAAAAATGCGCAAAAATAATGTTAAATCGAAATTAACAAAATTATTTTTGATTTGCAAGGAATAATATTATTTTGCTGAATATTTTTTAATGAAATTGTATGCAATAATCAAGCTAATAAAATGCATAAAATGATGATAATAAACAGCAAAAATGCGTCAAAATAATGAAAAATCGAAATTAAAAAAATTAATTTTGAATTTCAAGGTATAATAATATTTTGCAGATTATTTTTTAATGAAATTGTATACAATAATCAAGCTAATAAAATGCATAAAATGATGATAATAAACAGTAAAAATGCGCAAAAATATTGTTAAGTCGAAATTAACAAAATTAATTTTGATTTGCAAGGAATACTAATATTTTGCAGAATATTTTTTAATGAAATTGTACGCAATAATCAAACTAATAAAATGCATAAAATGTTGATAATAAACATTAAAAATGCGTCAGAATAATGTAAAATCGAAATTAAATAAATTAATTTTGAATTGCAAGGAATAATAATATTTTGCAGAATATTTTTTAATGAAATTGTATACAATAATCAAACTAATAAAATGCATAAAATGATGATAATAACAGAAAAAATGCAAAAAAATATTGTTAAATCGAAATTAACAAAATTAATTTTGATTTGCAAAGAATAATAATATTTTGCTGAATATTTTTTAATGAAATTGTATGCAGTAATCAAGCTAATAAAATGCATAAAATGATTATAATAAACAGTAAAAATGCGTCAAAATAATGTAAAATCGAAATTAACAAAATTAATTTTGAATTTCAAGGTATAATAATATTTTGCTGAATATTTTTTAATGAAATTGTATACAATAATCAAGCTAATAAAATGAATAAAATGATGATAATAAACAGTAAAAATGCGACAAAATAACGCTAAATCGAAAATAACGAAATTAATTTTGAATTGCATATAAATAATAATATTTTACTGAATATTTTTTAATGAAATTGTACGCAATAATAAAGTTAATAAAATGCATAAAATGAAGATAATAAACAGTAAAAATGTGACAAAATAATGTTAAATCGAAATTAACAAAATTAATTTTGAATTGCAAGGAATAATAACATTTTGCTGAATATTTTTTAATGAAATTGTATGCAGTAATAAAGCTAATAAAATACATAAAATGATGATAATAAACAGTAAAAATGCATAAAAATAATGTTAAATCGAAATTAACAAAATTAATTTTGAATTGCAAGGAATAATAATATTTTGGTGAATAATTTTTAATGAAATTGTATACAATAATCAAGCTAATAAAATGCATAAAATGATGATAATAAACAGTAAAAATACATCAAAATAATGTTAAATCGAAATTAACAAAATTAATTTTTAATTGCAAGGAATAATAATATTTTGCTGAATATTTTTTAATGAAATTGTATGCAATGATCAAACTAATAAAATGCATAAAATGATGATAATAAACAGTAAAATTGCGTCAAAATATTTTTAAAATCGAAGTTAACAAAATTAATTTTTCATTTCAAGGTATAATAGTATTTTGCTGAATATTTTTTAATGAAATTGAATGAAATAATGAAGCTAATAAAAAGCATAAAATGATGATAATAAACAGTAAAAATGCGACAAAATAATGCTAAATCGAAATTAACGAAAATAATGCTAAATCGAAATTAACGAAATTAATTTTGAATTGCAAGGAATAATAATATTTTAGTGAATAATTTTTAACGAAATTGTATACAATAATCAAGCTAATAAAATGCATAAAATGATGCTAATAAAAAGTTAAAATGCGTAAAAATAATGTTAAATCGAAATTAACAAAACTAATTTTGAATTGCAAGGAATAATAATATTTTGCAGAATAATTTTTAATGAAATTGTATGCAATAATCAAACTAATAAAATGAATAAAATGATGATAATAAACAGTAAAAATGCGTCAAAATAATGTTAAATTGAAATTAACAAAATTAATTTTGAATTGCATATAAATAATAATATTTTAGAGAATATTTTTTGATAAAATTGTATGCAATAATCAAACTAATAAAATGCATAATATGATGATAATAAACAGTAAAAATGCGACAAAATAATGTTATATCGAAATTAACAAAATTAATTTTGAATTGCGAGGAATAATAATATTTTGCTGAATATTTTTTAATGAAATTGTGTGCAATAATCAAGCTAATAAAATGCATAAAATGATGATAATAAACAGTAAAAATCCGTAAAAATAATGTTAAATCAAAATTAACAAAATTAATTTTGAATTGCAAAGGAATAATAATATTTTGCTGAAATATTTTTAATGAAATTGTATGCAATAATCAAACTAATAAAATGAATAAAATGATGATAATAAACGGTAAAAATGCGTCAAAATAATGTTAAATCGAAATTAACAAAATTAATTTTGAATTGCATATAAATAATAATATATTGCAGAATATTTTTGATAAAATTGTATGCAATAATCAAACTAATAAAATGCATAATATGATGATAATAAACAGTAAAAATGCGACAAAATAAAATGCATAATAATTTTGATGATAAATATTTTTTAATGAAATTGTAAAAATCAAGCTAATAAAATAATGTTATAAAATGAAATTAACAAAATTAATTTTGAAAATTAACAAAATTAATTTTGAATTGCAAGGAATAATAATATTTTGCTGAATATTTTTTAATGAAATTGTGTGCAATAATCAAGCTAATAAAATGCATAAAATGATGATAATAAACAGTAAAAATGCGTAAAAATAATGTTAAATCAAAATTAACAAAATTAATTTTGAATTGCAAGGAATAATAATATTTTGCTGAATATCTTTGAATGAAATTGTATGCAATAATCAATCTAATAAAATGCATAAAATGATGATAATAAGCAGTAAAAATGCGACAAAATAATGCTAAATCGAAATTAACAAAATTAATTTTTATTTGCAAGGAATAATAATATTTTGCTGAATATCTTTGAATGAAATTGTATGCAATAATCAATCTAATAAAATGCATAAAATGATGATAATAAGCAGTAAAAATGCGACAAAATAATGCTAAATCGAAATTAACAAAATTAATTTTTAATTGCAAGGAATAATAATATTTTGCTGAATTTTTTTAAATAAAATTGTATGCAATAATCAAGCTAATAAAATGCATAAAATGATGATAATAAACAGTAAAAATGCATAAAAATAATGCTAAATCGAAATTAACAAAATTAATTTTGAATTGCAAGGAATAATAATATTTTGCTGAATATCTTTGAATGAAATTGTATGCAATAATCAATCTAATAAAATGCATAAAATGATGATAATAAGCAGTAAAAATGCGACAAAATAATGCTAAATCGAAATTAACAAAATTAATTTTTAATTGCAAGGAATAATAATATTTTGCTGAATTTTTTTAAATAAAATTGTATGCAATAATCAAGCTAATAAAATGCATAAAATGATGATAATAAACAGTAAAAATGCATAAAAATAATGCTAAATCGAAATTAACAAAATTAATTTTTAATTGCAAGGAATAATAATATTTTGCTGAATATTTTTAAATGAAATTGTATGCAATAATAAAGCTAATAAAATACATAAAATGATGATAATAAACAGTAAAAATGCATAAAAGTAATGTTAAATCGAAATTAACAAAATTAATTTTGAATTGCAAGGAATAATAATATTTTGGTGAATAATTTTTAATGAAATTGTATACAATAATCAAGCTAATAATATGCATAAAATGATGATAATAAACAGTAAAAATGCGTCAAAATAATGTTAAATCAAAATTAACAAAATTAATTTTTAATTGCAAGGAATAATAATATTTTGCTGAATATTTTTTAATGAAATTGTATGCAATGATCAAACTAATAAAATGCATAAAATGATGATAATAAACAGTAAAATTGCGTCAAAATATTTTTAAAATCGAAGTTAACAAAATTAATTTTGAATTTCAAGGTATAATAGTATTTTGCTAAATATTTTTTAATGAAATTGAATGAAATAATGAAGCTAATAAAAAGCATAAAATGATGATAATAAACAGTAAAAATGCGACAAAATAATGCTAAATCGAAATTAACAAAATTAATTTTGAATTGCAAGGAATAATAATATTTTGGTGAATAATTTTTAACGAAATTGTATACAATAATCAAGCTAATAAAATGCATAAAATGATGATAATAAAAAGTTAAAATGCGTAAAAGTAATGTTAAATCGAAATTAACAAAATTAATTTTTTATTGCAAGGAATAATAATATTTTGCATAATATTTTTTAATGAAATTGTATGCAATAATCAAACTAATAAAATGAATAAAATGATGATAATAAACAGTAAAAATGCGTCAAAATAATGTTAAATCAAAATTAACAAAATTAATTTTGAAATGCATATAAATAATAATATTTTGCAGAATATTTTTTGATAAAATTGTATGCAATAATCAAACTAATAAAATGCATAATATGATGATAATAAACATAAAAATGCGACAAAATAATGTTATATCGAAATTAACAAAATTAATTTTGAATTGCAAGGAATAATAATATTTTGCTGAATATTTTTTAATGAAATTGTGTGCAATAATCAAGCTAATAAAATGCATAAAATGATGATAATAAACAGTAAAAATGCGTAAAAATAATGTTAAATCAAAATTAACAAAATTAATTTTGAATTGCAAAGGAATAATAATATTTTGCAGAATATTTTTTAATGAAATTGTATGCAACAATCAAACTAATAAAATGAATAAAATGATGATAATAAACAGTAAAAATGCGTCAAAATAATGTTAAATCGAAATTAACAAAATTAATTTTGAATTGCATATAAATAATAATATTTTGCAGAATATTTTTTGATAAAATTGTATGCAATAATCAAACTAATAAAATGCATAATATGATGATAATAAACAGTAAAAATGCGACAAAATAATGTTATATCGAAATTAACAAAATTAATTTTGAATTGCAAGGAATAATAATATTTTGCTGAATATTTTTTAATGAAATTGTGTGCAATAATCAAGCTAATAAAATGCATAAAATGATGATAATAAACAGTAAAAATGCGTAAAAATAATGTTAAATCAAAATTAACAAAATTAATTTTGAATTGCAAAGGAATAATAATATTTTGCAGAATATTTTTTAATGAAATTGTATGCAACAATCAAACTAATAAAATGAATAAAATGATGATAATAAACAGTAAAAATGCGTCAAAATAATGTTAAATCGAAATTAACAAAATTAATTTTGAATTGCATATAAATAATAATATTTTGCAGAATATTTTTTGATAAAATTGTATGCAATAATCAAACTAATAAAATGCATAATATGATGATAATAAACAGTAAAAATGCGACAAAATAATGTTATATCGAAATTAACAAAATTAATTTTGAATTGCAAGGAATAATAATATTTTGCTGAATATTTTTTAATGAAATTGTGTGCAATAATCAAGCTAATAAAATGCATAAAATGATGATAATAAACAGTAAAAATGCGTAAAAATAATGTTAAATCAAAATTAACAAAATTAATTTTGAATTGCAAAGGAATAATAATATTTTGCAGATATTTTTTAATGAAATTGTATGCAATAATCAAACTAATAAAATGATTAAAATGATGATAATAAACAGTAAAAATGCGTCAAAATAATGTTAAATCGAAATTAACAAAACTAATTTTGAATGCAAGGAATAATAATATTTTGCTTAATATTTTTTAATGAAATTGTATGCAATAATCAAGCTAATAAAATGCATAAAATGATGATAATAAACAGTAAAAATGCGTCAAAATAATGTTAAATCGAAATTAACAAAATTAATTGTTAATTGCAAGGAATAATAATATTTTGCTGAATATTTTTTAATGAAATTGTATGCAATGATCAAGCTAATAAAATGCATAAAATGATGATAATAAACAGTAAAATTGCGTCAAAATATTTTTAAATCGAAATTAACAAAATTAATTTTGCATTTCAAGGTATAATAATATTTTGCTGAATATTTTTTAATGAAATTGAATGAAATAATGAAGCTAATAAAATGCATAAAATGATGATAATAAATAGTAAAAATGAGACAAAATAATGCTAAATCGAAATTAAAAAAATTAATTTTGAGTTGCAAGGAATAATAATATTTTGGTTAATATTTTTTAATGAAATTATATGCAATAATCAAGCTAATAAAATGCATAAAATGATGATAATAAAAAGTAAAAATGCGTAAAAATAATGTTAAATCGAAATTAACAAAATTAATTTTGAATTGCAAGGAATAATAATATTTTGCAGAATATTTTTTAATGAAATATTATGCAATAATCAAACTAATAAAATGAATAAAATGATGATAATAAACAGTAAAAATGCGTCAAAATAATGTTAAACCGAAATTAATAAAATTAATTTTGAATTGCATATAAATAATAATATTTTGCATAATATTTTTAATAAAATTGTAGAATATGATGATAATAAACTAAAAAATGCGACAAAATAATGTTATATCCAAATTAACAAAATTAATTTAGAATGCAAGGAATAATAATATTTTGCTCTTGGGGAGAATGAAAGTCCGATTTCTTCGGATGCTTCCAATATGGCTTAAACTCTCGAGTCTCGCGTTCTAGGTAGATGATTCTGGCGATAAACCCTAATCATGGTAGATGATCCGATTTCTTCTACGGATGCTCTTGGCTTCGATGTCAAGCCTACGCGCACGTAGGAAGCTAGTGGCTTCTACCCACTCGACTCCGGAGTTCCCATGGAAAAAACCCTAGCCATGGGGGATTCAAATCTTGCGGCTATGGCGATCTGGGCTCCCAAACACCGGACTCCAACATCCTCAAGCAAGAAACACCTAGGGCTCTCAACATCTACTCACAACACAAGCTTTACCGTGGAAGGGAAACCGATTCAAAGCAAACTATTCGTTCCGTACTACGTACACTTGTACCCACCAAGTTTAGCCCATTCAAACCACTCCATCTATACCCTAGCTATAAAATACCCTCTACCCCCAAGCACAGATCGGGTTCAAACTCCAAACATCCAGAAATCCTCCGTCATGTGGAGAAGTTACCCCCATTTCTCTCGTTGGTGAAGAACAACTTTCTCTCGCATGATGCAAACGGCAACCCGCACTCCATTTCGCCTATCAACACCACTCCTATCCAGCCTAAGCATCTCAGCCCCATCCGAACGAGTACTAGTTCTCGCTCATTTACAAGGAGAGGAGATGAACCATGGTTGTGAGGATCGCATTTCTTCACCGGTCCAATCGATTGAGGATGAGATGCATAAATCGGGGGTCAACGTTAATCTATCCCGCTCAAATCCCACATTCTGCAAGTAATAAGAGGTACATTCTAACCCGAGAGATTTCTTCTTCGGCGTTAAACCTAATTTAGAGGGTGTGTTTGTTGATGTCGGCCGTAACTCTCCCCTCCATGAGCATCCAAAGGAACCAAAAATCACAGGCTCGACCAAGCCACACAACCGGGCTTCTCTATTCAAAGCCCAAGCCCCCTCAAAATCCATGCGATTACAACATTTCCACTGAATTGCAAAAGGGCAAGGTCTTTATTATAGATTTGGAGGACTCGATGTTGATACAAATTCTTGGGATAACTTGTCTTCTTGGATACTTCTTAGATGGTAAAATGCCATACAACCTATTGTGTGCTACCGCACGTTCGATCTGGAAAGAAAATGCCCCCATGTCTATCAAACAAATCGGTACCTGTTATTTCTTTGAATTCAGAGATGAGGCATGTAAATTGCAGGTCCTTGAAGGAGGACCTTACTTCTTTTCCAGGCGGTATCTAGTCCTAACTGATTGGAGAAGAATGCTGGTTCCTACAACCGAGCATCCCCCCACAATACCGGCATGGGTTAAGCTACATAAGCTGCCATTGGAATGTTGGACTGAGTCAAGTTTCAGTCGTATTGCCAGCTCGATTGGCAAGCCCATACACGTGGATGAGGCTACAAAAAGACTGGACTTCGCTAGAGTTTGTGTTGAGATCTCTTGCCAAAGATGAATTGCAGGAAATAGTGGTGAGAGCTAACGGGGAGACTGCGGCAATCAGAGTGGAGTATCAATGGCTTCCCCCCAAGTGCCCTGAATGTAAGGTATTTGGTCACAAGTGTCGCCCGAAAGAAGTCCCTGTACAAAGGAGGGAGGAATGGCAAGTCATAGGAAGAGCAGCTGCTTTGAATAAAGGAGGGATATCAGCTCTAGAAGCTGTCACTAAGTTTGTTCCCATCACCAATGATACATCTCTTGGAGTTATTAAATCAGATGCTCCTCTCTCGGATAATGACAGTGAGGATCTAGATGAAGAATTTATGGCAGATGATCCCCCCCCTGTCACCTCTGAGCCGGTTACAGCCATGTCAAAAGAAGGTTCTAGAACTCCTCAGCCTCCAAATTCTGATGAAGTGGACAGCACTTGGGTGGATGATCCAGGTTTAAACAAGGTTGTTGGCACTAACCAGGAGAATGGTAAATGGGCTGAATCTTCCCAATCCTTCAAACCTTCTAACAGCAGCAAAAAGAACAGGACCAATAAGAAGTATACTCACGGGAGCAATCAAGGAGGGAAGAAGACTACCCCCCTCCAAAAGAGGTAATCTTTTTTTTTTTCGGTAAACAAAAGAGGAGGTAATCTTACCTTCCTTTATTGGCAGTATGTTAATGCTTCCTATCTATTGCCTTTTTGATGTCTAAAACACCTCTTCATTTTGGGTTCTGGAACATGAGGGGTCTTAATGACCCTATTAAACAAAAGGAGGTTGTTTCTTTTGTCAAAACAAATAAATTATCACTTTTTGGGCTCATTGAACATAAAATAAAGGAGGTTAATTGTGCTAGGACTTTTCAATCTATGTTTCCCTTTTGGTCATTTGCACACAACTCAGTTATTGCTCCAAGTGGTAGAATTTGTGTGGTTTGGGACCCTACTGTTCTTAATCTGAGTATCCTTGGTCAGTCTTCCCAAGCCATACATTGTAAAGTCCAGACTCTGAATAGGGATCTCCAATTCTCTGCTACTTTTGTCTATGGTTCTAATCTCTATCTGGAGAGAGAAGAGCTCTGGCATGACTTGATTAATTGGACTTGTTCTGATCCTTGGATTATATTAGGTGACTTCAATGCTATTAGATACCAATCTGAGAAGATCGGTGGTGATCAGAGTTGGCCTTCACACATGGAGGATTTCAATAAGTGTATTGCTACCACTGAGCTTGCAGACCTTAGATACTCTGGCTGTCAATTCACATGGTCTAACAAACAAACTTGCACTCAATACATTGCTACCAAGATTGACAGGGTTTTAGTTAATGAGCATTGGATCAAGACTCATACTTGTTCTAATGCCCATTTCTCCCCTCCTGGAATCTCTGATCACTCCCCTGCTATTGTGTATCTTAATCCTGAATCCAGGAAGGCTCATAAACCTTTCAAATTCTTTAACTTCCTGGCTGAACACCCTGATTTCTTATCCACTGTTCAAAAAGTTTGGAGGGGTGTTATCATTGGTAATCCTATGTATGTTGCTTGCGAGAAACTCAGGTGTCTCCAAATGGAACTTAAGAATCTTAACACTAGGGAGTACAGTGATATTACTAAGAGAACATTGGCGGCTAGGCAACAGCTTGATCAGGTTCAGATTGATCTTGGTGTTGATCCCTCCAACCCATCTAAGCAAGCACTTGAGAGAGACTTATGTAAGCAGTATCTTGTCTTGGCTAGGGCTGAGGAAAGTTTTGCTAAACAGAAATCTAGGATTCAATGGCTTAGGTTGGGGGATCAATGTACCTCCTATTTCTTTAAATCTATATCTCACAATAGGAACAGGAACAAAATCACTAGTCTGGTCCTTCCAAATGGTACTATCACACATGATCCTATCGAGGTTAAATCTACCTTTGTTGATTATTATACCTCCCTGTTGGGTACTGTTCATGCCTCGGGTTATTCTGGAACTTCTAGGGTCAATCAGTTGATATCCACCAGACTATCGGATTCCCATAGAGATGCCATGATTTCTGAGATCTCCAACCAAGAAATCAAAGAGACATTCATGTCTCTTAATCCCAACAAAGCCCCTGGTCCTGACGGGTACAATGCTGGGTTTTTCCAGAAATCTTGGAGTGTTGTTGGCAATGAGGTCACTTATGCTGTGAGGAATTTCTTCAGATCTGGTAGACTCCTCACTAAGGCAAACTCTACTAGCATAGCTCTTGTCCCTAAGATTCCCAATCCCACTAAGGTTGGGGATTTTAGACCCATCTCATGCTGCAACACTATTTACAAATGCATTGCTAAAATCCTTGCAAAAAGAATTCAAGCTGTTTTACCCCATCTCATTGACCCTGTTCAATCAGGGTTTGTTAAAGGTAGGAGAATTACTGACAACATCTTCCTTACCCAAGAAATCATGAGAGGTTATCATAATGCCTCCACTTCTCCTAAATGTGCTCTTAAAGTAGATATTATGAAGGCCTACGATAATGTTAGATGGGAATTCTTATGGGACACTCTTGTCTCTATGAATTTCCATCCTCAAATGATAAAATGGATCAAGGCCTGTATCACCACTGCAAACTACACTCTGAGCATTAATGGAGAAGCCACGGGCTCCATTATGGGTAAGAAAGGTCTTAGGCAAGGTGATCCTCTGTCTTCCTACCTATTCGTTATTGTCATGGAGGTCCTCACACAACTCCTTAAAGAAAAATCTCAAAGTCCTAATTTTCATTTTCATTGGAGATGTGAGGAAACAAAGATAATTAATCTGTGTTTTGCTGACGATCTTATGATCTTTTGCAAAGGAGAGCTCAATTCCATTATCTGCATTCAGGAGGCTCTCTCCGAGTTTGAGGCCTTGTCTGGCCTCTCTCCTAGCCCGGGAAAGAGTAACATATTCTTTTCAGGTGTCCCTTCTACTCTCAAACAGGCTATACTTGATGCTTTACAATTTCGTGAAGGTTCTCTCCCTGTGAGATACCTGGGAGTTCCCCTTATCTCCACCAAGCTCAAGTATTCCGACTGTCAAGCCCTCATTGATAGAATCACAAATCGTACTAAATCTTGGGCAAATAAGTACCTCTCATACGCTGGGAGGATTCAACTGATTAAGTCTGTTCTATTCTCTATGCAAACGTATTGGTCCTCCATATTTATCCTACCTAAGAAGGTGGTTAAGGAAATTGAAGCAATACTCAGGTCCTTCTTTTGGACCGGCTCTGATCTTAAGCACACTGGAGCTAAAGTTTCTTGGGATCACCTATGCTCTCCTAGGAAAGAGGGAGGTTTAGGCTTTAAATCTCTTCAAATTTGGAACAAGGCTGCCATGGCCAAACACATTTGGCTCCTTGTCTCCGGCGGAGAGCAATCTATGTGGTGCCAATGGGTAAAATCGTACTTACTTAAGGGGAGAAGTTTTTGGCAAGTTAAAATCCCTTGCAGTCCCTCATGGACGTGGAGAAAATTGCTCCAACTTCGCCCCTTGTTCAACCCTTCATTAAATTCCATGTTGGCGACGGATCTTCTATTTCATTGTGGTATGACAATTGGCACCCCTCGGGCCCTCTTGTCGAGCAATTTGGTAATCGTGTGATATACGATCTTTGGGTTGCCCGATAATACCTTGGTGTCCTCCATCCTAAGTACCACTAATCAATGGGCCTTCCCAATTACTCAAACTTGGGAGTTAAATGAAATCCGATCCCATCTCCTACACTTTGAATAACTCCACCCCTCCTCCTGCCGACTCTTGCAGGTGGACACTTACTCAAGATGGACTCTTTTCCATTTCCTCTTTGTGGGAGCATTTGAGACCCAAATTTCCCACAATTGGTTGGAGTGATAGTGTGTGGTTTCCCTCACATATCCCCAGATGTAGTGTGATTAGGCTGGATTGCTATTCAAAACAGCAGTTATCCACCGAGGACAGACTTGTCTGTTTGGTATTAAGAGCACATCTTGTTGTAGTTTCGCTCTGTGAGGAATCCATTGACCACCTGTTCTTTAACTGCCCATTCACTAAACAGGTGTGGGATACTGTTTCTCTTAAATCACTGCTCATGTGGCAGCCCCAAACCCTCACTAATCTTGCCAATCTTGTTTCTACAGCCAAGGGAAAAGGTCTCAAGAGCACTTTGACCAAATTGACCTTCACTGTCTCCCTCTATCATATCTGGATAGAGAGGAATCTTAGGAAATTTCAGAGTCTACAGCATAGCGTATCCTCATTGGTGACTAAGATATGCACTGAGATTAGGAACAGTTATTGTTGTCCCTTCACAAAATACCACTTGGTCCAATGTCATTGAGAGCATCATGGAACATCCCATCCCACACTAACACTTAATGTATTTGTGATTGAGTTATGTTAACTTACTCTCAATTCGACTCTTATTTGCAAAGGTTCCTCTAATGGCCCATTTGGGTAGTGTGTGTGCGGAGTTTTAGTCCTCAATGTAGGCAAATAAGGTGGTTGAATTGTTCTAATGGCCCAATTGGGTAGATTGTGGTGCAGCCCACAAGGTTTAGTTTCTTTTTTCATATTTGCTTTGTTGCATGTTTTATTGCATGTCCTTTAAGTTTGGTTTACATCACTTTGTTGTTATGTGGATTGCAAGGGCTGTTGCATTCTCTCTCGCTTACATTAAGGCTGCATCTATTGATATTATGTAGGTTGCAAGGGTTGTTGCAACCTTATTTGAGCTTATTGTTATATACCTTTATGAGTCATTGCATAAACTTTTCTCTTTGCGCTACAATTTGTTATTGCAATCTATTATGTGGGTTGCAAGGGTTGTTGCAATCTTTTGAGCTTATTGTTATATCTTTCTTTGCATTGAGCTTATGGGTTATGAATTCTTCATATTCAAACAAGATGCTATTCGAACTTCATGTACTATAGATTGCATACATATACGAGATGTGGTATTCGATATAGCTTTGTTTACACCGACTTAAATAATCAGCAAACCGGGATTATTGTTGTCCAATGCTGGCATCACGAGCTCAATTGGTAGTACATATGTGGTTGATGCTTCCATCAGTCTTCTTCTTACCTTTGCAATTTGCCATGTTCAGTCAAATTTCATGCGTACATTGAGCTCAAAGGTCAGTAATTCATGATTGGATGTTGCTTTTTCTTCTTTCTTTGTTTGTACTTAGTGCTCTGGCACTCACACACAGTGCAAGATTGCTATTCTTTGCCCTTGGGCGTGTCTCGAGTTCTGCAACTGATTATACCCCTATCTCTTCCTCTTTCTTTTCTTTTTCTTTTCAAAATTACTGAACGGTCATGGCAAATTTTTTAAAAATGTCCTTCATGTGTTCCATGCACCTCATATTTTGATTTCTCCATGGGGGTTGTCCCCATAATCTTTTGTCCTAGCCTTGGGGGATGTCCCTTGGCATGTTTGTTCCCTTGGGAGGGGGCGTCCTCCCAATTTGAGCTGAAATGAGAAACCATGACGCTTAGAGCAAAAGAGCTGCCAAATCAATTGAAGTCCAACTACCGGTGATGTATCCCAACTCCAAAGTGGTCCTCCTTCTTACTACCTTTTGTAACTCCCTTTGTGGAGTGGATCCATGTTGTACTTAGTCTAAGTTCCCATTTTGTGTGTTTCCCCTTCATCTTTTAGATGAGTGTGAAACACATTACTCCCCCCCTATGTTGCCATTTGGCCTTCCCCTATTTTATTTCTTCTTTTTCTTTTCTTTCTTTTGTCCTCCTGGGGTATGCCCTTGTAATTTTCACGCTTATTTACCCAAAAAAAAAAAAAAATATTTTGCTGAATATTTTTTAATGAAATTGTGTGCAATAATCAAGCTAATAAAATGCATAAAATGATGATAATAAACAGTAAAAATGCGTAAAAATAATGTTGAATCGATATTAACAAAATTAATTTAAATTTCAAGCAATAATAATATTTTGCTGAATATTTTTTAATGAAATTGTGTGCAATAATCATGCTAATAAATAGCATAAAATGATGATAATAAATAGTAAAAATGCGACAAAATAATGCTAAATCGAAATTAACAAAATTAATGTTTAATTGCATATAAATAATAATATTTTCCTGAATATTTTTTAATGAAATTGTATGCAATAATCAAGCTAATAAAATGCATAAAATGATGATAATAAACTGTAAAAATGCGTCAAAATAATGTTGAATCGATATTAACAAAATTAATTTAAATTTCATGGAATAATAATATTTTGCTGAATATTTTTTAATGAAATTGTGTGCAATAATCATTCTAATAAATAGCATAAAATGATGATAATAAATAGTAAAAATGCGACAAAATAATGCTAAATCGAAATTAACAAAATTAATTTTGAATTGCAAGGAATAATACTCCCTCCGTCCCAATTTAAATGCTCCCTACGGTTATGCGTGCCTTTTTAAAACTCTTGTAGTTTTTATTCTATAATGTATTTTCTATGCAATATGGATCTTATTTGATAGATCTCAATTAGTTCTATTAGACAAATTTTTTAAAAACTTTGAAAACATTACCAATAAAAAGATATAGACGTTTGAAAATGGCACGGATATTCGTAGGGAGCATTTAAAATGGGACGGAGGGAGTAATATTTTGCAGAATATTTTTTAATGAAATTTTATGCAATAATCAAACTAATAAAATGAATAAAATGATGATAATAAACAGTAAAAATGCGTCAAAATAATGTTAAATCGAAATTAACAAAATTAATTTTGAATTGCAAGGAATAATAATATTTTGCTGAATATTTTTTCATGAAATTGTATGCAATAATCAAGCTAATAAAATGCATAAAATGATGATAATAAACTGTAAAAATGCGTCAAAATAATGTTGAATCGAAATTAACAAAATTAATTTAAATTTCAAGGAATAATAATATTTTGCTGAATATTTTTTAATGAAATTGTGTGCAATAATCATGCTAATAAATAGCATAAAATGATGATAATAAATAGTAAAAATGCGACAAAATAATGCTAAATCGAAATTAACAAAATTAATTTTTAATTACATATAAATAATAATATTTTCCTGAATATCTTTTAATGAAATTGTATGCAATAATCAAGCTAATAAAATGCATAAAATGATGATAATAAACAGTAAAAATGCGTCAAAATAATGTTAAATCAAAATTAACAAAATTAATTTTGAATTGCAAGGAATAATAATATTTTGCAGAATATTTTTTAATGAAATTGTATGCAATAATCAAACTAATAAAATAAATAAAATGATGATAATAAACAGTAAAAATGCGTCAAAATAATGTTAAATCGAAATTAACAAAATTAATTTTGAATTGCAAGGAATAATAATATTTTGCTGAATATTTTTTAATGAAATTGTGTGCAATAATCAAGCTAATAAAATGCATAAAATGATGATAATAAACAGTAAAAATGCGTAAAAACAATGTTAAATCAAAATTAACAAAACTAATTTTTAATTGCAAAGGAATAATAATATTTTGCAGAATATTTTTTAATGAAATTGTATGCAATAATCAAACTAATAAAATGAATAAAATGATGATAATAAACAGTAAAAATGCGTCAAAATAATGTTAAATCGAAATTAACAAAATTAATTTTGAATTGCAAGGAATAATAATATTTTGCTGAATATTTTTTAATGAAATTGTATGCAATAATCAAGCTAATAAAATGCATAAAATGATGATAATAAACAGTAAAAATGCGTCAAAATAATGTTAAATCGAAATTAACAAAATTAATTGTTAATTGCAAGGAATAATAATATTTTGCTGAATATTTTTTAATGAAATTGTATGCAATGATCAAGCTAATAAAATGCATAAAATGATGATAATAAACAGTAAAATTGCGTCAAAATATTTTTAAATCGAAATTAACAAAATTAATTTTGAATTTCAAGGTATAATAATATTTTGCTGAATATTTTTTAATGAAATTGAATGAAATAATGAAGCTAAAAAAATGCATAAAATGATGATAATAAATAGTAAAAATGCGACAAAATAATGCTAAATCGAAATTAAAAAAATTAATTTTGAGTTGCAAGGAATAATAATATTTTGGTTAATATTTTTTAATGAAATTATATGCAATAATCAAGCTAATAAAATGCATAAAATGATGATAATAAAAAGTAAAAATGCGTAAAAATAATGTTAAATCGAAATTAACAAAATTAATTTTGAATTGCAAGAAATAATAATATTTTGCAGAATATTTTTTAATGAAATATTATGCAATAATCAAACTAATAAAATGAATAAAATGATGATAATAAACAGTAAAAATGCGTCAAAATAATGTTAAACCGAAATTAATAAAATTAAATTTGAATTGCATATAAATAATAATATTTTGCATAATATTTTTTAATAAAATTGTATGCAATAATCAAACTAATAAAATGCATAATATGATGATAATAAACAGTAAAAATGCGACAAAATAATGTTATATCCAAATTAACAAAATTAATTTTGAATTGCAAGGAATAATAATATTTTGCTGAATATTTTTTAATGAAATTGTGTGCAATAATCAAGCTAATAAAATGCATAAAATGATGATAATAAACAGTAAAAATGCGTAAAAATAATGTTGAATCGATAATAACAAAATTAATTTAAATTTCAAGCAATAATAATATTTTGCTGAATATTTTTTAATGAAATTGTGTGCAATAATCATGCTAATAAATAGCATAAAATGATGATAATAAATAGTAAAAATGCGACAAAATAATGCTAAATCGAAATTAACAAAATTAATTTTTAATTGCATATAAATAATAATATTTTCCTGAATAGTTTTTAATGAAATTGTATGCAATAATCAAGCTAATAAAATGCATAAAATGATGATAATAAACTGTAAAAATGCGTCAAAATAATGTTGAATCGATATTAACAAAATTAATTTAAATTTCAAGGAATAATAATATTTTGCTGAATATTTTTTAATGAAATTGTGTGCAATAATCATTCTAATAAATAGCATAAAATGATGATAATAAATAGTAAAAATGCGTAAAAATAATGTTAAATCAAAATTAACAAAACTAATTTTTAATTGCAAAGGAATAATAATATTTTTTGCAGAATATTTTTTAATGAAATTGTATGCAATAATCAAACTAATAAAATGAATAAAATGATGATAATAAACGAAAAACGCGTCAAAAATAATGTTAAATCGAAATTAACAAAATTAATTTTGAATTGCAAGGAATAATAATATTTTGCTGAATATTTTTAATGAAATTGTGTGCAATAATCAAGCTAATAAAATGCATAAAATGATGATAATAAAACGGTAAAAATGCGTAAAAATAATGTTAAATCAAAATTAACAAAACTAATTTTTAATTGCAAAGGAATAATAATATTTTGCAGAATATTTTTTAATGAAATTGTATGCAATAATCAAACTAATAAAATGAATAAAATGATGATAATAAACAGTAAAAATGCGTCAAAATAATGTTAAATCGAAATTAACAAAATTAATTTTGAATTGCAAGGAATAATAATATTTTGCTGAATATTTTTTAATGAAATTGTATGCAATAATCAAGCTAATAAAATGCATAAAATGATGATAATAAACTGTAAAAACGCGTCAAAATAATGTTAAACCGAAATTAATAAAATTAAATTTGAATTGCATATAAATAATTATATTTTGCATAATATTTTTTAATAAAATTGTATGCAATAATCAAACTAATAAAATGCATAATATGATGATAATAAACAGTAAAAATGCGACAAAATAATGTTATATCCAAATTAACAAAATTAATTTTGAATTGCAAGGAATAATAATATTTTGCTGAATATTTTTTAATGAAATTGTGTGCAATAATCAAGCTAATAAAATGCATAAAATGATGATAATAAACATTAAAAATGCGTAAAAATAATGTTGAATCGATAATAACAAAATTAATTTAAATTTCAAGCAATAATAATATTTTGCTGAATATTTTTTAATGAAATTGTGTGCAATAATCATGCTAATAAATAGCATAAAATGATGATAATAAATAGTAAAAATGCGACAAAATAATGCTAAATCGAAATTAACAAAATTAATTTTTAATTGCATATAAATAATAATATTTTCCTGAATAGTTTTTAATGAAATTGTATGCAATAATCAAGCTAATAAAATGCATAAAATGATGATAATAAACTGTAAAAATGCGTCAAAATAATGTTGAATCGATATTAACAAAATTAATTTAAATTTCAAGGAATAATAATATTTTGCTGAATATTTTTTAATGAAATTGTGTGCAATAATCATTCTAATAAATAGCATAAAATGATGATAATAAATAGTAAAAATGCGTAAAAATAATGTTAAATCAAAATTAACAAAACTAATTTTTAATTGCAAAGGAATAATAATATTTTGCAGAATATTTTTTAATGAAATTGTATGCAATAATCAAACTAATAAAATGAATAAAATGATGATAATAAACAGTAAAAACGCGTCAAAATAATGTTAAATCGAAATTAACAAAATTAATTTTGAATTGCAAGGAATAATAATATTTTGCTGAATATTTTTTAATGAAATTGTGTGCAATAATCAAGCTAATAAAATGCATAAAATGATGATAATAAACAGTAAAAATGCGTAAAAATAATGTTAAATCAAAATTAACAAAACTAATTTTTAATTGCAAAGGAATAATAATATTTTGCAGAATATTTTTTAATGAAATTGTATGCAATAATCAAACTAATAAAATGAATAAAATGATGATAATAAACAGTAAAAATGCGTCAAAATAATGTTAAATCGAAATTAACAAAATTAATTTTGAATTGCAAGGAATAATAATATTTTGCTGAATATTTTTTAATGAAATTGTATGCAATAATCAAGCTAATAAAATGCATAAAATGATGATAATAAACTGTAAAAACGCGTCAAAATAATGTTGAATCGAAATTAACAAAATTAATTTAAATTTCAAGGAATAATAATATTTTGCTGAATATTTTTTAATGAAATTGTGTGCAATAATCTTGCTAATAAATAGCATAAAATGATGATAATAAATAGTAAAAATGCGACAAAATAATGCTAAATCGAAATTAACAAAATTAATTTTTAATTGCATATAAATAATAATATTTTCCTGAATATTTTTTAATGAAATTGTATGCAATAATCAAGCTAATAAAATGCATAAAATGATGATAATAAACAGTAAAAATGCGTCAAAATAATGTTAAATCAAAATTAACAAAATTAATTTTGAATTGCAAGGAATAGTAATATTTTGCAGAATATTTTTTGATGAAATTGTTTGCAATAATCAAGCTAATAAAATGCATAAAATGATGATAATAAACAGTAAAAATGCGACAAAATATTGTTAAATCGAAATTAACAAAATTATATTTGAATTGCATATAAATAATAATATTTTGTAGAATATTTTTTAATAAAATTGTCTGGATGCTACTTTACCTGGACTAACAGACAACCTGCCCCCAACCATATCTCCTCCAAGATAGATAGGGTTTTTGTGAATGAGAGCTGGATGATAACCTATCCCTTCTCCAGTGCTTCTTTTCTCACCCCTGGGATATCTGATCATTCACCTGCTGTAATTACTCTTACCCCCCCTCCCCCTAGACCTCCCCCCAAGCCTTTCAAGTTTTTTGATTTCATTGCTGACCACCCATTATTCCTCCCTACTGTCCAAAAGAGTTGGACTTCCATTGTCATTGGTAACCCCATGTTTTGTGTTTGTCAAAAATTGAGTTCTCTTCAGGGAGAATTCAAAAAACTTAACTCTAGGGAGTTTAGTGCAATCTCTGATAGGGTTAAGAATGCCAAATCCCACCTTGATAGCCTTCAAGTGAAATTGGGGTCCAACCCATCCAATCCCGCCACCCAAGCTGATGAGAAAACTGCCTTTAGACAGTTTATGCTGTTGTCTAGAGCTGAGGAGAGCCTTGCCAAACAAAAGTCTAGGATACAATGGCTTAAGCTTGGTGATCAATGTTCTTCTTTCTTTTTCAAATTCGTTAGCAATAACAGAAACAGAAGTATGATCAAATTCGTTAGCAACTGTATTGTATTGTGGGATTGGAATCTGCCTTATTTATTGATGCTTTCTTAGCTGTTTGGTTTGCATGTGCAAGGTCTTTATGTTGTTTAAACAGGCACTCTTCCATAGTAGGCTACAGAGGAGACCATTTTGTAGCAGGCTGCTATATTTCCTAAATATAGGGTTTGTTATCTTACTCTCTTCTCCAGCTCATTGTTGTTTGTTTGTGGTTAAGACCTTGGAAGCTTCTGGGAGTGATCAACTAAAGTGTATGGTCCCTGTAAGCTGAGTGATTGAGCCTCATTTCCCCATTTTTTCTGAGTGAAAATGTAATGGATGGAGCATCTTGATAGTAGAGGGAGACAGGTTGGAATACCCTTAAACCCATTGTGAATATTACAAAAGTAGAGAGGGAGAGTGAGGCTGTGAGGGTGTTGGTAGTGTGAGTCCAATGTCCAATGGGTTTTACTGTTCTACTGTTTACTGTTATATGTGGACTGCCATTGTTGGGCAGAGCTGCCATTCTATATACTGATGCTACTGTGTCTACTGCTACTGCAGTACCATGTTTAGTACTGCTGATACTGCAAGTTGCTATGAGTTATGTTACGTGATACTTGTTATCATTTGGGCTTGCATGTCTCCTACATGATACTTGCTTCTTGATACAATGGCTGAGTACTCTACCATATGGAGTTTATGATCAAAGTTATCTCATTTGCTGATGAAAATGTGGACTGCCTTCATTTGGGCAGGGCTGCTGCTCCTATTTCCTTTACATAACTACTGCTGTTTGTTACTTGATTCTTGTTTGGGCTGCCATCATTTGGGCAGGGCTTCTGATGAAAGTGTGGATTGCCTTCAAAGTGTGGACTGCTGTTCCTAATTTGTCTCATACTTGTTAACTACTGATGTTTGTTGTGTTGTCCAGATTGATGGCCAATGTAATCAGGTTCATTTTGTCTTAACCTAGCCTAGGGGGGTTGTCCCTAGGCCTGTTTGATCCCCTTGGGGAGGGGGCGTCCTCCCATTTGAGGTGCCTTGCACACAGCACCTCTGTTACTGCTGCTGCACTATGATGATGATGATTTTGCACACTTTGTTGCTGCACCTTTCACTGATGCTGCAATCTAAGCACGACCGATTCTTTGCTCTTTGCACTTGTTTCGCCGATGAAGACATGCTCACTCACCGTTATCCTACTACTATGCTTATGGCTTATGGCTGTTCCTGTTGCTGTGTTCTGCTATTAGGAGTTCTTCCTCTATCTCTTTTTTTTTTTTTTCAGCTGCTGCTGTTTCTACGCAGTGGTTGGCACCTTGAGGGTGCTCCAATTACGAACGGGTCATGGCGAAATTTTCAAAATCTCCTTCCCATCAGATTCAAGATCTTGTAGCCTCTTGGCCACCCCATCTGTAGCCTTTTGGCCATCCCACTCCCTTGTATATTTTGTCATTGTAGCCTTTTGGTTTAAGTATTCCATACTTCTTTTATTATGTTTTGTTTTCTTTTATTTTTTTGTTTTCTTTTGTTTTGTTTTGTCCTCCTGGGGTATGCCCCTTGTAGGCTGTATATCCTTTTTCCCCCTTTTATTTTCAAGCTAATTTATCCAAAAAAAAAAGTATGATCACCAGTCTTACTTTAGGTGACTCTACTACTACTCAGGATATTTATGTGATTAAGTCCTCTTTTGTCAGCTACTACACTGGTCTATTGGGCACTCCACATAATTCTCAATATGATGGTGCTAGTAGAGTTAATAATCTCATTCTGAGGAGGTTATCTGATGAATAGAGGTTGTTAATGATTCAACCTATCACTGATGCTGAAATTAAGGAAACTATATGGAGTTTAAACCCTAAAAAGGCTCCTGGGCCGGATGGGTATAATGCTGGGTTTTTCCATAAAGCCTGGCCTGTTATTGGTCACGATGTTATTTCAGCAATTAAAAACTTCTTCAGGTCTGGCCAACTTTTGAGGAAAGCTAATGCCACTGTGATTGCTCTTGTGCCTAAGATCCCTAACCCCTCCAAGGCTGGTGATTTTAGGCCCATATCTTGTTGTAATACTATTTACAAGTGCATTGCTAAGATTTTTGCTAAGAGATTACAAAGTGTCCTCCCTTACCTCATTGACCCTGCCCAGTCAGGTTTTGTTAAAGGTAGGAGGATTGCTGATAACATTTTTCTTACTCAAGAAATTATGCATGGCTATCATAAATCTTTCTTCATCTCCTAGGTGTGCCATGAAAGTGGATATTATGAAAGCCTGGCATACCCCAGGGAGGACAAAATGAAAAGAAAGAAAGGAAAAGAAAGAAAAGAAAAGTGCGTGGTCCCCGGCACAACCCGCCGGGGTGGGAAAATAGGAATTACTGGCACACCTCACATTGTAGGCTGTACATTCGTTTAACCCCTTTTAATTTCAAGCTTATTTACCCAAAAAAAAAAATGTGAGGTGGGATTGGTTTTACTTCAAAAAAACTAGAATGACGTCATCACTTCTTCCTCAGGCGATTTGGGCGAACTGGTTTTTCTCGATTTAGTTCGTCGCAAGATGTCCATGGAAGACGATCCAATCTCAGCAACAGATGCCCTAGGATTCAAGGTCGTCGATTCTAATGTAGTTTGAAAGAAACAGGTGGGTTTCACCCACACAATCAATAACACCAAAATCCCGTCGGGTGGAAATCAGATCCAAAGTAAACTGTTGATCCCAGGTACCGTCTACACGACCCCCACCAAATTCACTCCATTCAAGCCTTTGAATCTCTATCCGCAGAATCTCCAGCCCATTGATCGTGGTCTAATGAGCGAAGGAAACCCTAAAACCAAGATTAGTGACCAGAAAAGCTCTAATCATCCTCAGAGCGATCCCAAAATCCTCTCTACGGACCAAACCCTAAAATCTGGTCCTCACAGTCCCATCAAATCTAGCCATAACCCAGCCCACAAGCTTCAGGAAGTGGACCAGCGAGAAGGGGATCAACCATCTGCTACCTCGCAAGTGTTGTACAATGCCAAAGGGTCTCCTTATGTTGCAGGGGACCCTAATCTGGGTTACTCACCAAACGCACTTCGACCTCGGTATAACTCATCCCAATCAGTGTTGACTTCTCGATCAACCCTAAACCTAACTTCCTCCAATGAAACCCCTGGATCTTCTTTAACAACAAATCATGAGTCAGAAGATATACCTCCTCCTAAACCTAAACCTATCTCTACTAATAACAAAGCCCCCAACTCCAAAAATTGGGCTGCTCTCTTCCAATCACAGGGACCGTCTAAAGCTATGAAGTTTTCCTACCATCCAGAACTGCGGCAAGGGAAAAATGCAGCTGTGGTGCTAGATGTCACGCATATCGATGAGGATAGCTGGAAGTGCTGTCTGGTGGGTCATTTCCTGGAAGGTAAAATGGCTTTCCCGCTTGTTAATACTATTGCTCACAACCTTTGGGGGAAGAATACAAAATTCGGTTTAAAGTCAGTGCGCATGGATGACAAGGGATTCATCTTTTTTGAGTTCCAAGACGAAGATTCAAAATTGGCTGTTTTAGATAATGGCCCCTGGTTTTTCTCTAAGAGATTTCTGTGACCCTCATCCGTGAGTTTTGGGGTTCCAAATCGAGGGTTTGAGAATCTCTCACTCCTCGTCGGCTGTGCTTGGGTAGGGGCTGCGGCGGCGGAACTCCCGTGGTAGGTGAATCGTCCGTCGTGAAGTCACGAGCTCAGTACGTCCAAAAGGGGTTAGCGATCTTCTCAACTCACTCCACCATAATCAATGTTTAGCGACCTAGATCAGACCTTGGTGACCACCGCAACTTGAAGCGGTTAAACCCAGTCCTGGGCTGTCGTGAAACGAGTGCGGGTTACACAGGTAACTCACTAACTTTAATGGCGACTACTTCATTTTGATTACTCATTTGATTCTTAAGCAATCTTGAGCTCTGAGTCTGGATTATGGTTATTTATTGTTGCTGTTCACTGGTGATAATCTGGTTCTTAATTGAGGTCGCAATTTCGGAGTTAACAAGGTTGTGCTTCTGTAATTTTGGTACTCTGTGTTTCTTGAGCTCACATCTCCATTGGGAGAGATGAGCGTGAGATTCACGGGCGGCCTGCTCTGAGAGCGAGAATCATATACTTGGTTTGAGGAAATTGTGGACTTTAAAACCGATTTTGGTTACTGCGTACAACTGCTATTTTTAAGACAAGGCAGTGGGCAGTGGGCTTTTCCACTTACAACATTATGAGTGTTTTCGGTTGCTTTCTACGTGGTATGTAGTGCTCTTTGGGTTTGACAGGCGTAGGAATTGGAAGAAGCTGTGGGGGAGTTGGTGATAGATTAGGCACGTGTTTAACTCTTAATTGGGTCTGGCCGAATTGTCCTTGCTTTTTCTCGCTTGGTCCGTGTTGCTATGCTGTTGGACCCACAAGGGACAGTCATTCTATGTGCGGGTAAACCATAAATGTGTGATTTCGGTTGCTTTATACGTGGTTTGTAGTTCTCTTAGGGTTTGACGGGCGTAGGATTTGGATGAAGCTGTGGGGAGTTAGTGATAGATTAGGCATGTGTTTAACCCTTAATTGGGTCTGGCCGAAATGTCAGGGGCTTTCCTCGCTTGGTCCTTGTTGCTATGATGTTGGAACCACATGGGACAATCATTCTATGTATGAGTAAACCATAAATGGGTGATGTTTATTCGGTGTGATTTCGGTGTGCTATATGCACGGATTGTACCACTCGATTGGGATTGACTGAATTTGGAATCTGGATTAGGCATGTGGGAGCGGGCGACAGATTAGGCATGTGTCCCTTGGGTTCTAGGAGGAGTTCCCTTGCGTGTACTGATTGCCGAAAAGTCAGAGGCTCCTAGTTTGGTTCAGGTTGCTTTGTTGTTGGTCCCATGAGAGTTGGTCATCCTTTGCATTAGCTACCATAAATTGTGACGTTCAGAAGCATATTTCAACTTTGGTTGGATGATGATGTTGGAGCTTGGATAAGAGATGTTGAGCAAATGGTAGACTAGGCGTGTTTGCTCGCCGAAAGTGTGACGTTCATATTACTACTCTTATTGCTTCAGGCAATTGTATACCCTCCCCGACGGGTTGTGCCGGGGAGTGCACACGGCTTTACTTTCCTTACTTATCCCTATCCTTGCGGGTTGTGCAAGGGCACCTTATATTTTGTCTTTACATCTCCGGCGGGTTGTGTCGGAGATTTGCAATTATCTATCATCTACGCTTATACCTATACTGGCGGGTTATGTCAGTACTTTCATTTTCCCACCCCGGCGGGTTGTGCAGGGAACCACACACTTTTTTTTCTTTTCTTTCTTTTATTTTGTCCTCCTTGGGGTATGCCCCTTGTAGGCTGTATATTCGCTTAACCCCTTTTAATTTCAAGCTTGGTTTACCCAAAAAAAAAAAAAGGTTGATGTCCCTCACCAAAGAACCCCTTACCAAAATCCCAGCCTAGGTCAAATTGCATAATTTACCCCCTGAATGTTGGACTGAGCAGAGCTTGAGTAGAGTGGCTAGCACCATTGGTGTCCCTCTACATGTGGATAAGGCTACTGCTAAGAGGACACGTCTAGCTTTTGCTAGAATTTGTATCGAGATTGAGGCTGCTACTGAGCTCCCCGAGGAAATTCAGGTCACTGTTGAGGGGGAGAGTACAGTAGTTAGAGTAGAATATCAGTGGATGCCGCAGGTCTGCTCAGTTTGTGAAGTGTTTGGGCATCCCACCTCGCGGTGTGTGAAACCACAGCCTACAAATCTAAGTACTACCACAGCAGACTGGGATCTCATGCAACAAAAGGTTGGGGTGAGCTATTCAGTGGTAGAGTGGGCCTAGCCTAGGGGGGATGTCCCTTGGCATGTATGTTCCCCATTGGGAGGGGGCTTCCTCCCCGCACCTAGCCTTGGGGGGTTGTCCCTTGGCACAATGCATTGTTAGGATTCACGGCATGATGGCATGATGCATTGCCAGCCTCATAGCCTTGTCACTAGGATTCATGGTCAAAATTTTTTGTCATGGAGTCATCCATTCCATTCTTCTCAATGCCACAGTGCTCTGCCATGGACCCATCCATTCCATTCTACTATCCTGCTGCTGCTATCCAGCTGCGGCAGTTCATAGTTGATGCAGATTACTATGTGTTGGTGCAGCAGTTTGGTGCAGCAGCAGCCGTTTGCAGTGGTTCTCATGTTCATGGCCCAAGCCTCAAGCATCAAGTTTATGTCCAAGCAGCCAAGTCACATATGATGTTTCAAGTCTCATGTTCATCCTTCAATTATCATGTTCAAGCTTCTAGCATCAAGTTTTAATTCCAACAGTCCAAGTCTTTTTGGTTGTTGCATCAATATGCTACTTGTATGTTTCTTAATCATCTTTCTAGAAGGTTAGGAAACATTCAGATTTACCATTCTAGATAATTGTTGCCTGTTGGCGTAGGTTCTTCCTTTTTATTTTATTTTTATTTTGTTCTTTGTTTTTTTGTCCTCCTGGGGTATGCCCCTTGTAGGCTGTAAATTCGGTTAGCCTTTTTTTATATTTCAAGCTCATTTACCCAAAAAAAAAATTCAGCTTTGGAAGCTGTAACCCATCCTGTTGATTTCAGTGGTGGGACGCAACTCCTGAAGGGTGATACGGAGAGTGAGGTAATGGATGAAGATCTAATCCTTGAAGATGAGCCTTCACAGGACCTAGCTGAACCAAGCAAGTATCAAACAAAACCAGTCATAAACCAAGACACTTCACAATTCCCTTGTGCTACTGGCCTCAGCATAGGGGGAAACAATGTGGTGCACATTGATCAGAAGATGTGTCCTCGGCACACAACACATAACCCTCTCAACACCTCCTCTTCTAGCCCTGATTCTCCTGGGGTCCTGGAGAATGGAAAGGGTAGTGTGGATCCTATTGGCAGTAAACCTCCTGGTGAAGATCAAGGTTGGACATCTAGCAAGAAGAAGAATAAAAAGAAGAACAAGCAGGGGCAAAATCAGCAGGGGAGTACTCCTTCCCATAAGAGGTAATCTGACTCTATTGTTTTGTTGGGCAGTATGCTATGTTTTTTTTTTTTTTTTGGGTAATTTAGCTTGAAATTAAAAGGGGTTAAGCGAATGTACAGCCTACAAGGGGCATACCCCAGGGAGGACAAAACAAAATAAAGAAAAAAAGAAAAAAAATTGCGTACCCCGGCACAACCGCCGGGGAATATGAAATCCAGCACAACCTGCTGGTATAGGGATACATATGATTTAAAACAAAATTAGGGATCCATGTTTACAGATTTTGAAACATTCAAAATTTTGAATTTGAGCGCATCAGCAACCCATGTGCTTGTGGATCCCAAGGGAATCAAACTGTGGGCCGATTTTCAATTTTGTGGGAGAAACCCACTTTTTCGTGTAGTGGAAACCACTTTGACAAAAGATTTTTGCGTGCAAGTCCAACAGAGGTCCCCACTTCCACCTATTTCTCAATTTGTGGGAAAACCCACTTTGCATGTACGTGTAATGGAAAAACCACTTTAAAAAGTTGATGTGTTGACTAATCCCATCAGCTTGTTTGCGTGTACCCATGTTTCTTGTGTAAAGCAACTGTCATTTGACTGGAAATGTTGAACCGACTGCTGCGAATACAGCTAAGACCCAACCTTTTTTAACCGAATGACACCCACTTGCATATTGAGAGAGTGAATCTCACTCTCTCCTTTTCCAGGTTATTTCCAGAGCTACTCCGGATTAAAGAAGTATGGACGCTGCCCTTCCAAGGCAAACTACACACAGACGCACAGAAGAGGATGAGGACTAACTTCACTGAGCACTCCTTAGTAGCAAGGGACCGATTGTGGTATTACCCTCACCGCCGTGCCACCAACAACACCTAACGGAAAGAACCGAGCCACAGATGAAGAGCCAGCTTGAAAGTTGAACCCCGGACTCATGCCTCTGTGTGAAGCTATTCTTGGTGCTGGAAGTTGTGATTGTTGATAAGGGGAATTGGGTATAACCAACCCATGAATCTGTAGTAGTAGCTTGCGTTGTACATTCAGCAAGTAGTGACGTATATAACGATCGTCCTACCTCTGGATCAGTCCGCTTGCTTCTTTATCTCCTGTGATTTCCGACCAAACTTGGGTCTGAGAAACCCATACTTGGTGGTTCACTTTTCCACGTGGTTTCCATGGTCACCATCCGCTGGTTTTTGGTGAAGTAAGTCGAGAAACTCATCACCGTGAACCCATAATCTCAGATCCCCTTTGTGGAAGACCCAAAATCAGAAAGGACATGGGACATTTATGTCTAGAACACCTCTACATTTTGGGTTTTGGAACATGAGAGGTCTTAATGACCCTATCAAACAAAAAGAGGTTGGTTCTTTTGTTAGGAAGAATAAATTATCACTTTTTGGACTCGTTGAACATAAAATAAAAGAGGGTAATTGTCCCAGGATCATTAACTCCATGTTTCCACTATGGTCCTATGTACATAATTTTGTTAATGCCCCAAGTGGTAGACTTTGTGTTGTCTGGGACCCAGCCGTCCTTAATTTGAGTGTTTTGTCCCAATCAAGTCAGGCTATACACTGTCAAGTTCAGTCACTGATTGGTGATCTCAGATTCTTGGTCACCTTTGTTTATGGCTCTAATCTCCATGTGGAGAGAAGAGAGCTTTGGCAGGATCTGACTTGTTGGAAAGCTTCTGAATCATGGACCATATTAGGGGATTTTAATGCCCTAAGATTCCATCATGAAAAGGTGGGTGGTGATCAACATTGGCCTCCCCATATGGAGGAATTCAACCAATGCATTGAGAATAACGATCTAGAGGACCTAAGGTATTCAGGCTGTCAATTTACGTGGGCTAACAAGCAGGCCCACACGCATTATGTTGCTACCAAAATTGATAGAGTCTTGGTCAATGAGCATTGGACTAAGTCCTTTTCTTGCTCCAATGCCCATTTTTTTACTCCTGGTATATCTGACCATTCTCCAGCCATAGTGTTTGTTAATCCTGATGGCAGGAAAACTCTCAGACCTTTTAAGTTCTTCAACTTTCTTGCAGATCACCCTGATTTCCTATCTATTGTCCAGTATATTTGGAGGAGGGTAATCATAGGTAATCCTATGTTTGTTGTTTGTGAGAAGCTCAGGCTTCTCCAAGGTGAACTTAAGAAACTTAACACAAAGGAATACAATGATATTTCCCAAAGAACAAATTTGGTCAGACAGGAGCTTGACACCATTCAAAGTGGGCTTGGTCAAGATCCTGCAAACCCAGTTAAGCAAGCACTTGAAAGAAATCTGTGTAAACAATATCTTACCTTAGTCAGAGCTGAGGAGAGTTTTGCTAAGCAGAAGTCTAGAATACAATGGCTTAAGCTGGGGGACCAATGCACGTCCTATTTTTTCAAGACCATCTCCCAAAATAGGAATAGGAACAAAATCACAAGCCTTACTCTTCCTGATGACTCTATCACTCATGATCCTGTGGTGATAAAGACTACTTTTGTCAACTACTACAAATCACTGTTGGGTACTGCACATCCTTCTGGTTACTCTGGATCTTTTAGAGTTAATCAACTGATAAGTACCAGACTCTCAGACACTCAGAGAGCAGCCATGGTTTCTGAGATCTCTAATATAGAGATTCAAGAAACCTTCCTGTCTCTAAACCCAAACAAAGCCCCTGGCCCTGATGGGTACAATGCTGGATTCTTTCAGAAATCCTGGAGTGTGGTGGGTAATGAGGTAACATCTGCCGTGAGGAATTTCTTTAGATTTGGAAAGCTCCTCACCAAAGCCAATTCAACAAGTATTGCTTTGGTTCCTAAGATTCCTAACCCTACAAAGGTTGGGGATTTTAGACCCATCTCATGCTGCAACACCATTTACAAGTGTATTGCTAAGATCCTTGCCAAAAGGATCCAAGTTGGCCTTCCCCACCTCATAGACCCAGTCCAATCAGGGTTCGTAAAAGGGAGAAGAATTGCAGATAATATCTTCCTTACCCAAGAGCTCATGAGGGACTATCATAGGAATTCCCATTCTCCTATGCATTGAAAGTTGATATAATGAAAGCCTACGACAATGTCAATTGGGATTTTCTTTGGGACATTCTTACATCCATGAACTTCCACCCTTTAATGATCAATTGGATCAAGGCATGTGTCTCCACTGCCAATTACTCTCTTAGCATAAATGGGGAAGCTACTGGTTCTATCATGGGAAAGAAAGGGTTGAGACAAGGTGATCCATTGTCCTCTTACCTCTTTGTGATTGTCATGGAAGCTCTCACCCAACTTCTCAAAGAAAAATCCCAAAGTCCCAATTTTCATTTTCATTGGAGATGTGATAAAACTAAGTTAATCAATTTATGTTTTGCTGATGATCTCATGATCTTCTGCAAAGGGGAGTTAAGTTCAATCCAATGTATACAGGAGGCTCTTGTAGAATTTGAAGCCTTATCTGGGCTTTCCCCTAGTCCTGGTAAGAGTAGCATCTTCTTCTCTGGTGTTCCCCCCACTGTTAAACAGTCTATACTGGATGCTCTGCATTTCCAAGAGGGTTCTCTACCGGTGAGATATCTTGGAGTCCCTCTTATTTCCACTAAACTCAAATATGTGGATTGTAAGCCACTCATTGATAGAATCACAAATCGCACAAAATCTTGGGCCAACAAGTATCTCTCCTATGCTGGCAGAATTCAGTTGGTTAAGTCTGTATTATTCTCTATGCAGACCTACTGGTCATCAATCTTTATACTTCCCAAAAAAGTGGTCAAGGAGATTGAGGGGATTTTGAGATCATTTTTTTGGACGGGGTCTGATCTTAAACATACAAGTGCCAAGGTGTCCTGGGAGCACCTATGTACTCCACGGAAGGAAGGGGGTCTTGGGTTCAAATCCCTCCAAGTTTGGAACAAGGCTGCCATGGCTAAGCATATCTGCTTCCTTTTATCTGGAGGGGAACAATCCATGTGGTGTCAATGGGTGAAATCCTACTTACTAAAGGGGAGAAGTTTCTGGAAAATTAAAATACCCTCCAACCCCTCTTGGACATGGAGGAAATTGCTTCAACTTCGACATATCATCCAACCATTCATCCAATATCAAGTTGGGGATGGATCCAATATATCCCTGTGGTAGGACCAAATTTCCCATCATTGATTGGAACCACATTGTGTGGTTTCCATCACATATCCCTAAGTGCAGTTTGATAACCTGGATTGCCATCCAAAACAGGCTTTCCACTGAGGATAGGCTGGTGCTCTTTGGCATTAAGGACATATCTTGTTGTAGTTTCTGCCCTACAGAAGAATCTCACGATCATCTCTTTTTTAACTGTCCTTTCACTAAGCAGGTTTGGAGTGCGGTGTGCATTAAGTCTCAGCTCTCTGGACAGGCTCAGGATATGTCCGGTATTATCACTCTTATCCATACTGCTATTACTTCTACATGTACAGGTAGTTATCTATAATCTTTGATGCAGTGGATACTATGGGATTATGCTTGGTCCTACGCATGTGTGGGCATCAAAATGTGAGTTGGTGACCTACTAAAATGTGTGTTCCCTGTGAGCCAGTGTTTGAGCCTCATCCTTCCTTCTGAGTGAAATTTATAAAAGGGCATGTTGTGAGTTGAGGGAGTTTGGTAGGCCCTGGACCCATTGTGAGTACATCAAAAGAAGAGTGGGAGGGAGAGGTCTTGAGGGTGTAGGTGTGCGAGGCCTCTATTCAATGGGTCCCTTTCCTTTCCCACTTCATTTATTACTTGGATTTGATTGATTGTTTATAGACTGCCATGTGGTGGGCAGTACTGCTTCTTATTGGTTGATCACTGTTACTTCATACTAGTGCAAGTGCAAGTGCTGCTGCAGTAGACAGCTGCTGCCGTGAACCTGCTGTTACTACATTCTGTGCATGCTGCTGCCGTGAACCTGCTGCTGCAGTTGAGCACGTTACTCTTGATACCCGTAGCCATATGACAAGGCAGCCGTGTGCTGGGATGTCCAATCTTATAGCCACTTTGCACTAGCATATATATATATATATATATTTTTTTGGGTAATTCAGCGTGAAATTAAAAGGGGTTAAGCGAATATACAGCCTACAAGGGGCATACCCCAGGAGGACAAAGCAAAATAAAAAGAAAAGAAAATTGCGTACTCCCCGGCACAACCCGCCGGGGTGGGAAAATAGGAGATCCAGCACAACCCGCTGTGATAGGTATAATGGCATAAACAGTAAAGTAAATCTACTGGTTACTGGTTACAAAAAAGCATATAGTCCGTTGGGGTGGTGTTAGTGAACTGGGACCCACGTTTCCTTTCACACTTCGTGCACCAGGCGTAGACCCCTTTTGATAATTTGGACAGCTTATGGAGTAAGCTTCCATGTTTCGAGACCCACATGGTGAAGGGCCCCACAAATAGCCTTGTCGGCAATAAAGACCTTTCACCCGTAAAGAATTAAAGGTACATTGCCATTTGCTGTAGTAACCCGTGTTTTACACATAGTGTAAACTTGCTTCCCACTTGGGGTACAGCTGTACCGAATTGGCTCTCAACCCTAATGTCCTTTTGTTGGACCATCACGTTAAAACCACTTTGATATAGCTGTCCGAAATGGACTGTTGAGTTGAATTTGGGGATTGACCGAGTAGACTGCTGCTAGCACAGCTGTACCCTGCCCCTTTTTTGAACCGAGTAGTGTAGCGACTGTACGAGGGACTGTTGACAGCTGCTACACACCTTTTAAACAGGCATTAAGCCCATTTGCATGAAGGGAGAGTGAGTCACACTCTCGTCTTCTCAACTGATTTCCAGAAAAACCTTAGAGAATGAAAGAGCACGACCCAGCTTCTAATACCAGCTCCAAACTGAAGCAAAAGAGGAGGGACTACATCACCGAACATACCTTAGCAGCTAGAGACCGATTGTGGTATTACCCCCACCGCCGTGACACGGACGACACCTAACGGGGGGAACTAAGCCGCATAGGAAACGCCAGTTTCAGAACCCCAGGATCTCAAATGCTTCAATGTGAAGCCGTTCTTAATTTGGTATACACAAGTAGCTGCTGCTTCCATTTCAAGTTGAAACCCCAAAAATCGTTTTGTATGGAGTTTTGCTGAAGGGATCTGAGTACTTGGAGTTGGAGCCCCATCGGGGAGAGATGAGTACGAGCCAATGAAAGTGAAAACTCGGACAGATTTTGAAAACCTGCGATTTTTAACCTCACGAGCTTGAAGATTGAACTGGGTATAACCCAGATTGGGGATGATCCACCCATACCGTGGATGTTGAACCGTCCTCAATGGTGCGGATGTATGAACTGAGTTTCAAGCCCAGATCTAACATTTTGCTGTGGGTTTGGGGGTTAAACCCATATTGTAGAGTGTGGGAAGTAAACCCCTATAGATGAATCCCAAAGGATTGAAGGTGTACCCAATCTGCAAAACAGATGTTTGGATAGATTATCAAAAATAATCGGTAGCTTTTGGAGTGGGGGAGTGCATTCTCTCTCCATTCTAGAGAGAGAAGCTCTCAACCCCTTCCTGATTCCTTTTTTGCACTAGCATATTGCACAAGCACTTGTTCTACATGCATGATACTTGCTACCATATGCATGATACTTGATGCTTGCCACCATACTTGTTTCTTAATACTCCAATTCTGGATTATATGAACCTATGGGCTGCCACTGTGTTGGGCAGAGCTACTGTAGTTCTCGTGGGCAGAGACATGGTTATGCTAGGCTTTCATTGTAGTGCCTACAATCTAGTTTGTTAGCTACAGGATATCTTTGTTTTCTGGGCTGCTCATTTTCAAACGTAACTCTGCCCAAATTTTCAGGAAATGGTTGCACTTTTAGTTTAGGCCTAGCCTTGGGGGGCTGACCCTAGGCTTGATTGATCCCCCTTTGGGAGGGGGCCGTCCTCCCGTTAACAAGTTGCTGGGGTCATATGCTTGCTTACCTTGCAGCATGAATTGCGAATGCAAGTCGGGCAAGATCCAATGACCCCAAGATTGACCACAAGTTGTGCTGAAGAGTTCTGTTCATGCAAGGAAAAACGCTATTGCATTGGGGTATGCCTACTCTAAGGGGGCTGTCCTCAAAGGTTCAAGCTTCAAAGCTTATGGCATAATGCTTCATCAGGTCGTGCAAGTCAGAGTAGTTTCAATCAATGGTTTGTGAGAGTTTCTGGCTCTTCTTCTTAGAAGGACTAGAAACTCCCTATTCTCATTTTGTAGTTGTTTTATTTTCATTTCCCCCATCTTTTTTTTTTTGGGTAATTTAGCTTGAAATTAAAAGGGGTTAACCGAATGTACAGCCTACAAGGGGCATACCCCAGGGAGGACAAACGAAAATAAAAGAAAAAGAAAAAATGCGTGTTCCCCGGCACAACCCGCCGGGGTGGGAAAATTTGTGATCCTGGCACAGCCCGCCAGGATAGGAACAATGGGCACATAAGCCAGCTTCTCGTTTCCAAAAGTTACAAAATATATTGCAATTGGGCACAGAGCCCCCCATTTGATTTTCGGGCATACTGCCCAACTTTGCATATCATAATAACATTTTGAGTGTA